>BQNB010003988.1:1936-28782 GCA_026074375.1 Tanacetum coccineum | reverse complement strand
CAATCTCAAAGGTTTTGATGAGGAGTTGCAGTTCAAGATTGGTACACAACAAAAAGCATGATAACTACACGAATATGGTGTGAGCCGCGTTCTAATGTGAATTTCACCAAGTTTGACAGTAAAAAAAGTAATTTTAGTTCGAAAAAAATGCGATTGTTTGTGCAAAATCGAGGTGGGAGTTTCGTCCCGTTAACTTATATATGGTATCAAAAAAGTGTGCTGGTCGTTAGTGATAGTAAATTTAAAAAGTTTGACAGTATTAAAGTAATTTTAGTTTGATTTGAGCTTAAAGGGTTTGAAATATTTATATCATCGAATCCTGGTTCTGAGGTTTGAATCTTTTGTGAATCTGGAAATTTAAATGTTTACGGTTAGATGCATGTTACACATCGTGATGTATAGAGTTAATTACTTAAATCATCGTTAAGGTTCACCGGGTTTCACATATATTGTCCTTGTATTTTTTTTTCTCGTAGGTCATGTCCTTATGGTATGCAAAATCTGCGTGTCTTGTCAAACATATTACCGGCGTTTAAACGGTCGTTAAAAAGAGACTAACGTAATATAGATGCATCAACATGAAGGCCTAAAGTTGTGCCATTTTATCCATCTCAAAGGGTTTTCAAACTTCTCCGAAGCTACTGTCTAAACATAAAAATCAATAAAAATGAATACCATACTAAATTGGTTGGGAAGTCTATTGTTAAAATTAAAAAAAAATCTCGTTGATATGACTAATGATGACCACGGTTACACTTGGTCTAAACGTCAAGTTATTGCATGTCACGAACCACCTAGCTGATGATGCCAAGTTAAACCAACTGGGACCAAAAAATATCCCATTTATCGGGAGGATGACAAACTTGCTTTTAACGAGTTTGCGAAAAGGCTGATGGTACATATAGATGAAAACCGGACCGGACCAACAGGTTTAAGCGGGATCTAGAGTCGCCACCAGTTTTGCTAGCCAATAAAAGCCGCTCGAAAAGGAAATGAAGATGACCAGTCGGAACTAATAAAAAACGGATGAACCTGGCATGAACATGGTCATTTTCTTTTTATTTTTCTCCGGTTAAAACGAAAGACCGTTATATTAGTGAGATTTTTGCTTTTGCTAATTACTCACCCCCTTGTAGGTTACGAGATTTTGATTTGGGGTGTTCATCGGTTTGGTTATCATGTTGTTCGGTTAATTTGGAAAAAAATTATGGGTAAAACCGAACTGAAATGATCCAAATTCAATTCGGATTATATCGAACCGAATAACCTGAATTACATAATTTTTATTATTTATTCATTTTTTTCTATAAACGTACTTTTAGCTAAAAAAATATTATATTTATACGAGGAAAGAGTTTTAATATCTGTTTTATATAAATATAAAAACAATTATATCTTTATATATATATATAAATATTTATATATATATATATAGCTAAACGTACTTTTAGCTAAAAAAATATTATATTTATACAAGGAAAGAGTTTTAATATCTTTTTTATATAAATATAAAAACAATTATATCTTTATATATATATATATATATATATATATATATATATATATATATATATATATAGACAAGCGTTCATTTGAGAAGGCTAATTTTTGTGAGAAGGAAAGAAGGGATCCTAGCCCTCCATCCGCCCCTCCTTTTTTAGATCTAATGGCTTAGATTAGATTAAAATTTACACTAATTTTACATTAAAAAAGCGGAGGGGCCACTTTGTAATTTTACATCCAAAAAACCAAAAACCATAGGGGTCTCACTGAAAACACGTCATTTGTTGCATACCCAAAATTAAACTGCTTTTTTCTCTCTCATTATCTGATTCACACACAAAAACAGACACAAGTATCGATTTCTCTCCCTCTCAATCTTCAATCGCCATCTTCATCGTTATCCGCCAATCAGTAAGACAACCATCGCCATTGTTATCCGCCATTGAAACACCTTCGAACCAAGCTCGATCATCTTCATCAATATGCGCTCATTAGACCCTCCATCACACCAGCCCTCAGGTCCTGATCCATTTGTGAAGAAATTCGCAATTCCAAGGTTATTAGGCCAAAATTGGTCCACAAAAAGGTCAAATTTTCACACTCTTATCTCTGAAATGTTTGTATTCGGTGTTAAATTATTGAATTGTTAGCAATGTAAGTTACTTTAATACATCACGATTCAATTTTTTTATACGAGTTGTGTTTTGCCCTTTTATGTGATGATAGCTCTTGTTATCTGTTATTTTGCAAACATGAGCATGGTGAAAGCTCTAGTTTAAATTCTGGTTCATTGCACTTTTTGATAGATTGTGAAATTAGGGCTTTTGGTTTTTGTCAAGTCACGTGCTTGTATCTTTGAATGAATTTCTGCGTTTCTTGCGGCGGTTAGGAGATACTGATGTTCGCATGTGAAAATTTTATAGAAGCTTATTTTAGTTTTATACGAATATTTTCACTCGTGAAATTTTTTATTGAGGATTGATGCTTAGTAAGAGCATATTTTTCTCTGCGCGACCGCGCGTGAAAATATAGTAGATATTTTTCTTCACATGTGAAAATATAAGAGATATTTTTCTTCACCCGTGAAAATATAAGAGATACTTTTCTTCACATGTAAATATATAGGAGATAATTTTCTTCACCTGTGAAAATATAGGAGATACTTTTCTTCACCTGTGAAAATATAAGAGATATTTTTCTTCACAAGTGAAAATATAGAGTGAAGAAAAATATATCCTATATTTTCACGAGCGAAGAGTAATATCTCCTATAACAACTGAAAATATCTCCTATAATAGTTTGAAATTTGAGGAAGAAATATCTGGTTTGTGGTTCGAACTGCCCCAGCTTTTTGACCTTGATCTACATATGCATTTCTTTTGACAATAACTATTTCATGTTTGCATCAGAACTTCTCATAGTACATCACTGTTTTTTTATTGTTGATGCAGTGGTTGTTGCAGCATCAGATCAAGATATATCCACGCGTGAAGATATTCCAGAGATTAAGCTTAAGTGGGAGGTGAGTTTAGATGGAAGACATGGTTTCTTCTGGTGGGTTATATAGATGTAAAGAGAGGAAACATACTTGGTACAATAACAACAAGATATGCAAGTGTATATAAGATATCAGTGAGTTGATATAGACTATAGAGCATTCTTACCAGAGTTGATAGTGTGTAAGTGTGTGAGGTTATAAACTACCTATCCTAACAGTCATTTCTTCATTTTATTTCAACTTTTTTCGCTAATAAGCTTCCTGCAGGATTCTACTAGTTATCCGAATTTATAATATGATTACAAACGGTTACAAATGTTTTGATTACAAATGGTTACAAATGTTTTGATTACAAATGGTTACAAATTTATAATATGTTTAAATTATAGTACAAGGCTGTCAAACATTTATTTAGAACTGTTTTGATGCCTATGTCAACTGATATTTGATTTTCTACAGAACCTGACAAGCTCTCCTGGTCGAGGTGCACACGATTTGCTATAAGAATATGATACTCAGGTAGGCATAATATATGAACTTATCATGGGAATAACATCTTGTTATTGTTTAATTTGTTTTGTATCATGATCAATTCCTTCTCTTTCATCTAAAAGTATCTGCACTTCTATTTTATTGGTATTGAGCATATTTATGACTTAACTATTCCACCTCGATCTTACATTGACAGATTTTCAACACCCCAGAAGGGATGTTGTGTCCACTGAGATAGACGTTTGTATTGCAGAGTCTGTAGCTTCTAATAACATGAAACAGGCGAAAGGATGTTTTAAGGCTTATGATAACAATGACAACATGGTGATATTCATATGTCTCGTTCTTCTTTTTTTGATCTAACTTCCTGAGCAATTTAATGACATTAATCGCGTTCTCCTCAATTGCAAAAATGGGAACTCAAATTCCAACGGAAGGCGAGACACTGTCAGTAAAGAGCGTGTTGGTGCGGGAAAGAAGGATACAGGGAAACTAACAAAAAAGCCTGGTAAGTGTCTTTTAGTTTATTTGTTTCTTACAAATATAGGTGGTACTTGTGACTTACTCACTTATGAATAGGGTTGATCTGGGTTTTGTGTTTGTCAAATGGGTCACTTGAAAATAGCCAAAAGTCTACATCTAATGCATATGAACTCCTAAATAGTTTTATATAAAGATTTGGCTTTTTATTGTAATAATGATGTTTTTGTAATCATAGTTAAGGCATTATCATGTATAGAAACAAAAGACAAATAGTTTGTGTAGGCCAATCTGACCCGACCTCCCATGTTTACCCGTACTGAATAGGGCTCGTTTTAGCTGGACCCTTTTTGACGGGTCACCTGTTACCCAACCCACTTAATCTACCCAATTTGCCAGCTTTACTCACAAACGTGACACATGTGTTTACGTTTTAAGCTTAGGGGGTGTTTGGGATTGCTTATTATGTGCTTATCTGCTTAAAAATAAGCAGGTACCAACCTACTTATTATTTAGTGCTTACTTTAGATTGAAAATTGGCAATTAAGCAGGTGTAGATCCAAACACTCAAAACTACTTATCTTTATAAGCAGACAAGCATTTAAATAAGCAATCTCAATTCTCAAACACCCTATACTCATGTTCAAACTAATCAATTTGGCCCTTTTACTTAAGTTTCTCACTTCTAGTCAGAAACTTAAGTCATACTGTATGTATCCCAGGTATTTTATTCTTGACTCACTCAGCAAGTTTATTAATACTATCTTTCATCATCCCTAAGGATGAACTTTCATCAATCATTCCCTGCCATTCCGGCTTATGGTGCTATCCTGACAAGAAGACACTAATTTCATGTCTTTGTCATCATCTTTCACTAAAGACACTCTCCGAATATTCAGTGTACACACAGCTATAAATCAATGCACCTGCTAAAACAGGTCATATACAAGTACCACCAATAAGGCATCCTATCTTAAGATTTATAGTTATGTTTCTTAGACCTCATGTTTTGGCAACTATAAGTTTAAGCTTAGGTATCTATAATCATTATGTGTTTCTTGTAAACTCTTGCCTTAATACCAACTTGTTACAGCAAAGTAATCTTTACACATACACAAAGGACTCTTTCTTATTTAAGCTTCCATTAACTTCTTATTCAAATAAAGTAATTATCTTCTATTTAAATACATTCTTATTCATATCTGAATTTATAATATGATTACAAATGGTTACAAATGGAGGAAAAATTTTCCGTTCTCTCAAAACAAGTGATTTTCTCTTGGCAAGTTCATTAAGAAATTGACTATATGAACGATTGGAAAAAGGAAATAATGTTAGCTCAAAATAAGTCGTATTTTCACACCGTAGATAGAGATATGCTAACGATTATGTATATTCAGTGTTTGATAAAGTGACCTTACTTAAGATGGCTGCTAGTTTTAAAGATTATAGCAGGTACATTCTTTAGGAAAAGAGATAGATGAGGAGGCAGAAGTAGTGATTAATCTAGGCATTCGTATTTCTGTTTCTTAGATGCAATGGTTGCCAAGAATAGTTCTGCATTTGGTGACTACCTGTTGGAAAACTATACATGGATAGCTTATTACAAGAATCTTTTGTGATTAGACAATTTGTAAACTTGATGGATTCGCGAGGCTATATAATGTAGGAAAGTTCAAAGTTGATCAATGATCATTTTATGTGCCTATGATATTGAGGTGTGAGCTAGGATACATGTGAGTGTGGAAGGCTTATGAGAAAGCAAGAGGCATGTAGAATGAACATTCAATGTTTTTCTAGCCCACGAGAAAGGTTTTACTTTCTTGTTTTTGACAGGCATTTGATCTAGACGTAAACTGCATATTTCCCAACAACTTTATTCTTTTGCTGGTTACTGGTGGAGTTAATTTACTGATGAAATTACGTTAGTCATGTACTACTTTACTGGTTTTCCCGCTTACATAAAATATGGAAATTTACTGTTACATTCATTTAAGGAATAGACCGTCAGTCAATATGTCTTGAGGTTTAAATTCAACCCATAACTGCTGCTTCTATTTTCTCACAGTGCAGGTTCTGGATTCCATTATCTGATCTGTTTGATTTTTTCATCTTGGAATTTTAATCAACTAGGTCTTCGTTGCAAATATTAGGGGTGTTATCGGGTCGGGTTACCGGGTCATGTCAGGTCGGGTTGCGCCGGTTTTGATTTTTAAAAACTCACCCGCAACCCGACCCGATAAGCAATCGGGTTATCGGGTTCGGGTGGTAGTCGGGTCGGGTTATGTCAGGTCGGGTGATTGGGGTTATCGCGTCATACCACAAATGAGCAAATAAAAAAGGACGAATATGGTATCAATTTAGTCGTTAAACTTAGTTAAAGTGTTCCATTTCATCAATGTTGATGGCATTAAACGTGTACAGCTTATAAAAAAGGATGAAATGAAGTACTAACTCATTTTGTAACAATGTTCCATTTCATCAATGTTGATGCCATTAAACATGTACATCTTATAAAAAAGGATGAAATGAAGTACTAACTCATTTTGTAACATTTAATGAAAACGCCTACTTGTCGATCATTTCCTACTATACTTGCATCCTTATACATATTCTAGTATATGAACTGGTGCCCATCCACATGTTCCCTCGTCATTTTCTTAATGCATCTTTTTATATAAAAAAGACCAACTTGATAATATAACTCCCTTAATGATGGTCATTTACATGTTCTTCTTAGTACATATATATTGTATTACATGGTATCTCTGCAACAAAACGGGCCCAACCAATGCTTATCAACTTTGGTGACTCAAATTCACATATGACAGCAAAAATGATATGACAGAAAATAATTAAGCCAAACACCCACTTATATGACAGAAATATTTATTAGAAAGTTGTTGTAGTGGAGAGTTGTGGTTTGATGAACTTATTATCTGTTAAAAACCAGATTCCAGCAGATGCAGGACAACCAAATGGAAAACAGTTGCTCGTAAATGATCGAAATAAGTACAGGTCAATGTTGATCCATGCTTATTCAAGTATTTGGATGATCGGTGGCTTTATATTTGTTGTCTACATGGGGCATCTCTATATATGGGCCATGGTTGTCATAATTATTTCATGTAAGGAAATGAATCACATAGTTACATATAGGCGTGTTTCATGAGTGTAACTGGATTATATTTAGTTGCCTCTTAGTCATTGGGCAAATGACTAACTCAATTGTACTATGTTGGCCGTTGAATCACATTGACAACCATCTACTTAAAATGATCTTCAACAACTGATTCTAGTTGATCTATTTGGAAAACAGTTACTATTATCTGCCATGCTATCATCAGTTACTGCAAGAAGCAGGTCTTCGGTTGGATCAAGCTCTATAAACAAGTCTTCAAGGGTGCGTTTTCTGATACAACATGTGTTTCTTTTCGAGATCCTTGTACAAAGTTTAAACTTAGCTCTGTATCTAAATTGCAGCTTTCTGTAGCTTAAAGTTCAGTGACACGTCCGTCCATTTCTACCACCCCTCAATATACAAGCTATTCGAGCAGAAACACTAACATTCTAAACATCAGTTCTGCTTCAGTTTCCTCTTACATAAGACAATCCACCCTAACTAACCGCTCATGCAAGACCATCCACCCCATCCGCCCGTACAACACCTTCGCGAGGCTCAACTCCTTCTAGAACCCCCTCCCTCCGCGGCTGTCTCCTGCAACTTCTTCCAGCGAAAGAACTGCAAGACCCTCCCAAAATACACAACCTTCCCAAAATACACAACCTTCAACTCCTGGTTCCCGACTACAAACACCTGGAAATATGAATTCACCCACTATTAGACCACCTTCCCGACCATCTACTCCCACTCGCAGGAGCTTAACACCTTCTCTCTCTACATCTACCACATCTTCAGCTTCTGCCGGACGCGCATTATCTTCAACTTCCCGAACCGCGGGGTCCAATTACAGGTCAAGCTCTCCTTGCCTACGTGTATGCCCAACACCTCAGCCTATCAATCACACTGATTTCTCCCACGAAATACCCCCAAATCTCAGAACAACTTTACCTGACAGGCCTCTTTCTGCTGGTAGGTCCAGACCAGTCGGTTCCACCACTGTGAAGGGTAATCTAGAGAGTTCAAACAACAAGAAGACATTCTTCCCCTATTGTTACTAGAGGACGGATTGTAGAACCACCTAGAAGGGGCCGTCCCCATGTTAATGGGCATACGGCTGAGAGTTTGGACCCTCAAAGAACTTCCCATTTGCCTGATTCGCTGACACGAAAACCTATTAAGTCGTCAAGTCAAGAGAATGTTATAGGAGGCTTTGGGAGGAACATCTCAAAGAAATCACTAGATATGGCTATTAAGCATATGGTATGAATACCGTTCTCTTATTTTCCTTATTGCTATGTATAGTTATGGATAAGCTAAGGCAAGTAATCTTCTTTAAAGGGGTAGTCCAAAACGATTATCTGATTTTGTGTCTTCAAGCTAATATAATCAGCTCGTAGTAATTAGATAAAATGGGCCCATTCGGGTTATGTTTTTTCTCTAGTGTGTAAAGTAAATTGCAGCTTATTCGTCCACCATCCATTGAACTCCTAGATACAACTAACCCAATCCACCATCCATTGAACTCCTAAGTCATTTTATTAAAAATTAGTTGAAGAGTATACTTTTTGTTAATAATGTATTACAAACTGTTTTTTTTTTTGAAAATTTTTGGGCAAAAAAGTAATTTTGGTTGACCCGACAAGACCTTTAGGCCAGTGATATGTGTGAAAACACATATCCGTTTTATATCAAAATAGACCCTAAAAAGACCAAAACTGTGCATAAAAGGCTTGTATATTGCTTATTTTGTCTTTCTTATTATGTAGGTACGGATAAAGCAAAAATCACAAGAACACGGTTAAAACCGGGCAAAAATGAACACGAGAAGGAAGAGCACACAAAGAGCCAGAAGAATGCTATCAAGTCAACCTCCAGTCAACTCTTGGTCAACATGGTCAAAATCACAAAAAGACAAAAAAAATTCCCAAAAGTTACAATTCAGTCCCTCATAAAATCTAAAATTACAAAAGTGGTCCCTAATCCCTAAATGTTAACACCCGTTAACATTCATAAAACAAAAGTTAACATTTGTTAAAATCCCATATCCAAAACCTGTTACCCCATATCCCAAGCCCAAATCCATTATAACCCGGCCCAAACCCAAGTCAAAGGAAAAAGCCCCAGGTCAAACAAATTAAACGCACCATTTATAAGTTAAAAAAGGGCGGGAGATACAGTTTTTAATGTTCATCTCCTTCCCCAATTAACCAAAGGGTTAAAACCATAGGGCAAATAACAATTGGGGGCCAAAAAAGACAATTCAAGTACAAAGGAATGAGATGGCGGGTTAAAATCGTCACCAAACAATGCCATTAGTCAAGCCCTAATGAAAAGGACACGTGGACTGACAAGTAGCACAAGGTAATGTTGGGATTTACACTTGAGGTACTCACACAAGAGGCACAGAGTCCTCTGACACACGGATGCCACACTGGCAATCCGTGTGTCCCAAATCTAATCCAACGGTTAAAAAACAAAGACTCAATGATTAGAGGAATGGAAGGCTATGATCAAGAGGAGCGTCTAACTGAAAAGGGGACTAGAAGGTTCAGCTGGATGCTATAAATAGCCCTTCACCCCTCACACACAAAGGCGTCTTTTCTTTACCTAGTTTTATCTTTTAGATTTCTAGCTTAATTTAGTTTAGCTTTTTAGAGCTTTAGCTTATCAAATTTTCATGTAATTTTCTTAAGTTAGCCTTTGTAATTTTCATTTTCAGAAGTAATGTAATCAAGCTTTTAGTTAAATAAATTGAGTTTTGCTTTTAAAATTCTTTCATAAGCTTTTAAGTTCCCTCAAATAATGTAACTATTGCATAAGCTCTTATAAGCTTCCAGTAAGCTCATTCAAGCTCTCTTAGTCTCTAAGCTAGGATTGAGCTTAATTAATCCTTTAATCTACTTAAACTTCTAAAAGCAGCTTTAAATAACCTTGACTTATTGGACTTTGAGCTTATGGAAGGGAAACTAGCAAAGGATGAGTTTCTAAGGACTTTCACTAGCTTAACTTTGATAAGCCAAAGCTGTTGATAAGCTCTTTGAGCATTTTTGCCTTTGTTTTGCTAAGGCAATTTGTTAGTTTTCTATTTCTTTTCCTATTCTTAATATCCTAGTTGAGAAAATCATTTGAGTCAGTTTGATTTTCATTTAATATGAGTAGAAAAACTATTTTCACAAGTTAGATTTCATATCATAAAAAGTTAAGGCCTAATCTTTTAGCTCCTGCACCAGGGGAGTTTTTCCCTTTTTCTTTGATTGTTAAAATTTGATCTAAGCCTTACTAGTCTTGGATTTTGTTTGCTAGGTGTTCTTAGACACTCAATAGGAGTGTCTAGTGCAGGGTTGTCCTTTAAGGACACCTGCAAGTTGGTTTTACCCATTTGGTCATTTGCATCAGCAGTAGTAACAGTAGTTACTATTGCTGTTCTTTTAGCTTCATTTTAAGCTAGAGTTTTTAGGATTTAGAGATTAAAATTTAGAAGTCTTATAGTTCACATATAGCTTAATATAGATTAAAACTTGAATTCAAGTTTCTAGCTTATTTCTTAGGTTAATTTAGCCTTAAAAGTTCATTAAAAATCTCAAAAAGCCAAAAACAGTAGCTAATGGATCCTAGCTTCTAAGTTTAGATTTTTAGCTTATAGAAATTGCTTTTATAGTTTGAATTTATAGCTTATGTGTAGGTTATTAAGTTTTCAAAAGTTGATCTTCTGTTTTAGCTTATTCTAGGTTATATCTTATTTAGTTTTTAAGTCTAAGTGCTTTTTTTAGTTTACTATTTTAATCATTAAATTTAGGAGTCCTATAGTGTTTTTTGTTAATTTAGCTTTTTATAATTAGCTTCTATATATCATAAGCTATCTAGGACAGCTTTTAGTTTCAAAATTGAGCTTAATTTGAGTAGTGTACAAGCCTTTAAATGAAAAGTAGCTTTTAGGCTTTTAAAAGCTTATTTCTGAGACAAAAGCTTATTTTTGAGACATCAACTTCATAAGCTGTTTTTGCGCTTAATTTTGAGTTTAAGCTTATAGTTGTTTTGTTAAAGTTGTTCAAAAAAGCTTAATCTAAAACTTTGGTTCTTTAAGTTTTTATCAAAACTAAAACTACTCCGAGCACCCACGGAAGGGTACGGAGAAGCTATTGTTTTACCAGAAATCAATGCCGATCATTTTGAGATTAAGACGAATTTGCTTCAGTTGGTTCAAGCTAACCCGTTTAACGATCGTGAGAATGAGAATCCTCATGCTCATATCAATAGTTTCAAAAGGATTACTTCGACTTTACGATTTAGGAATGTGCCTAACGATGTGATTAAGCTTATGATGTTTCCATATTCGCTCGAGGGAGCCGCTAAAACTTGGTACGAGAAAGAACCACCAAATTCAATCTTGACTTGGGAGGATCTCGTTACCAAGTTCGTTAACCAATTTTTCCCTCCTTCGAAAACCACTCACTTAAAGAATGAAATTTCTCGTTTTACACAAAAATTCGAGGAAACTTTTAGTGAAGCATGGGAACGATTTAAGGAGTTGCTTAGAGCATGCCCCCATCACGGATTTACGGAGTTAACTCAAGTTGATACCTTTTACAACGGTTTAAACGAGAATGAACAAGACTCCTTAAATGCCGCGGCGGGTGGAAATCTTTTGAGTATAAATCAAAAGTTCGTTATTCACGTAATAGATCAAATGCTTCTAGGATGAATGCTACTTCTAGTAAAACAGATGAGAGAATCGATAAGCTTGCGGATCAACTTTCGACCTTAGTCGAAATTGTTTCTAAAAAAGTTGTCACTCCCGCTCCGGTTAAAGCGGTTGAGGAATCTTGTGTTACTTGTGGTGGTGCTCATTCTTGGTATAATTGTCCGGCTACCGATAACAATCAGGCTAGTGTTTGTGCGACTACGGGTACTTACAATCAAGTTAACCCTCCGAACCGTGTTAGTAATCAAATGGCACCACCAGGTTTTGCTCCGGTGCAAAACAATGGTCAAAATAGGTTTAATCAGAATCATGTTCAAGGGAATAATTTTAATCGGGGGAATAATTTTCATGGAAATCAAGGTTTTCAAAATCAAAATAATCATGCTCCAAATTTTCAAAACCAAGGATTTCAAAACCAACCTTTTCAAGTGCCTAATAATCAAGTTCAACAAGAGATTTCAAATGATTTTTCAAGTTACAAGAGGAATAATGATCAGATGTTAAGGAACATGCAAAGTCAAATCAACTCGTTGAAAGGAGACCTTAAGAATGAAATTCAAAACACGATAAAATCTCAACAAGCCGTCATGATGAATCAACAAACCACTTTTCAAAATAATTTGCAAAACATGATTTGTGGATTGTTTCAAAACCAAGCCTCAACTTCGGGTACTCTTCCGAGTAACACAATCCCAAACCCGAAGGGTGAGATGAAAGCAATCACTACTCGAAGTGGTGTTGCTTACGAGGGACCCTCGATTCCTACTAATCCTTCTCCTAAAAAGGTAGTAGAACGAGAAACCAAAGAGACAAAGGATAAGGAGCAATCTAATTTCCAAGGAAGCACCGCTCAAATCCCATCTCTGGTTACCCCTATTCCCATTCCGGAACCCGATGTTCCGAAGACTTTGCCTAAAACCACTCCCATTTCGGAACCCGATGTTCTGAAGAGTTTGCCTAAGCTACATATTCCATATCCTTCTCGACTTAATCAAGAAAAGTCTCGTGACAAAGCTTCAAATCAAAAAGAAAAGATTTTTCAAATGTTTCAAGATTTACGTTTTAACATAAGTTTCGCGGATGCTTTACTTTTAATGCCAAGATTTGCTCCCACGATTAAGAGTTTGCTCATGAATAAGGAAAAGTTACTTGAGTTAGCTAAGATACCGTTGAACGAGAATTGCTCGGCGATGCTTCTCAAAAAGCTTCCCGAAAAGCTTGGAGATCCCGGCAAGTTTCTTATTCCATGTAATTTTCCGGGAATGGATGTATGTCACGCCTTGGCCGATCTTGGCGCGAGCATAAATCTTAAGCCCCTTTTTATTTGGAAAAAGATTTCTTTACCTGAACTTACACCAACTCGGATGACTTTAGAGTTAGCGGACCGATCGATTACTTATCCTAAAGGACTCGCCGAAGACGTTTTTGTCAAAGTTGGGAAATTTCATTTTCCTACAGACTTTGTTGTTGTTGATTTCGAAGCCGATCCTCGCGTACTTCTCATACTTGGGAGATCTTTTTTGAGGACCGGTCGTGCTTTAAATGATGTTTATGGAGAAGAAATAACCCTTCGAGTTGATAACGAAGCCGTCACTTTTAATCTAGATCAAACCACGAGATACTCCTCTACAAATGATAAGTCGGTAAACCGAATTGACATCATTGATGCAGTTTGTGAGGAGTATGCTCCGGAATTGCTAGGATTTTCTAATTCTTCGGGTGGCAATCCCACCCCGACGTCTGAGCCGTTTACTTCCGAATTCATTTTGGAAGAAATCGAAGCTTATCTTAAGGACGATTCGATTTCACCGGAAATTGATCATGCCGATTGCGATCCGGAGGAAGATATTTGTTTGATCGAAAAATTGTTAAATAATGACCCGTTTCAACTTCCTCCGATGGACCTTAAACAAAGTGAAGTGACCGAGGCAAAATCTTCAATTGAAGAGCCTCCGGAATTAGAGTTAAAAGATTTACCGTCTCACTTATTAGAATAACTTCTTGTAAGAAAACGACAACTTACCATCTTTTATTATTGCAAAATGGAATAAAAAATGAGAAGTAAAAGAATGCACTCTTAAAGGTGCCTCAAATCCTCACAAATGCCTATTGCTTGGAAAATCACCGACATAAAGTGTATCAAACCCTCATATGTTTTAGTACCCAAAAATCTTGATTAAAATATAACAAACCTACGGATTAAAGTCAAAGACGGGTTAACCCAAAAATTCATGAGTTAATCACAAAAGAGGGCCTAAAACTTTTTTTGATGCCGGAATGAATTACCCCGAAAATATCTCTGACAGCCTATGTGGTTAGTCCCAGCAATATGTTCCCCAAGAAAGGTTAATAACCGTCGTTGCTAATGAAGAGAATGAGTTCATTTTGACACGTTTAGTTACCGCATGGAGAGTTTGTATCGACTATAGGAAATTAAATGAAGCAACTTGAAAAGATCATTTTCCATTACCGTTTATGGATTAGACGATAGAAAGATTAGCTGGGAATGAGTTCTATTGTTTTCTAGACAGATTTTCAGGATATTTCCAAATACCAATAGATCCCCAGGACCAGGAGAAAACTACTTTCACATGTCTCGTATGGAACTTATCGCGTACCGACGCTAAAAATGCCATTAGGCTTGTGTAATGCTCCCGGTACTTTTTCAATGGTTGTTTATGATGAGCCATAATCCCCCCATGATATGATCGAAAAGACACCATGGAAGTGTTTATGGCTATTTCTCGGTTTTTAGGGATAGTTTTGATTGTCCCACTCCAATTTAGAAAAGATGCTAAAGACGGTGTAAGACACGAGTTTAGTTCTTTAATTGGGAGAAGTGCCACTTAATGTGTAAAGAAGGAATTGTGTTAGGGGCAATAAAATTTCAAAAGGGCGGAAATTGAGGGTCGATCGTGCTCGTCGATGTTTACGCTAAGCTCCCTCTTACCGACTGACAGTTTAAAAAGGTGTTGGTGGGTGAGATTCTTAGGTCATGCCTTTATTTAATTACCAACGCCGATTTAATCCAAACTTTTCTAATATTGCCATACCAATGAACTCACCTACTTGAGAAAGAAACACCGTTTGTGTTTTCTAAGGATTGTATTGATGCTTTTCAAACTCTTAAAAAGAAGCTTACCGAAGCTCCGATCTTAGTTATCCCGTATTGGAAACTTACCATTCCGAACTCCATGAGTGATAGCCAGTGATTTCGCGATTGGTGCGGTTCTAGGACACGAAAGATAAAGCATTTTCAGCCTATACATAATGCTAGCAAGACTAAGTCAGAAGCTCGAAATCATTACACTACCACGGAAGAGGAAATCTTTGCCGTTGTGTATTGCGTTTTTAAAAGGTATCGGGCCATATCTTGTCCTTAAAAACCAAAAGCATATTGTATAAACGGATCACTCTGCTTTAAAATACCTTACAACAAACAAGACTCTAAGCTGAGGTTTCACCAGGGGTTCTTCTCCTACAAGAATTTGATATCACATCCGTGATAAAAAAAGGAAGTGAGAACCTTGCGGCAGACCATTTATCTAGACTTGAGAATCCTCATAAGGATGTGTTAGAAAACAAAGACATAAATGAACATTTTCCTTTAGAAACTCTTGGAGTTATTTCTAGTGAAAGTACCCCATGGTTTGCGGACTATGCAAATTACCATGCGGGGAATTTTATTATCAAAGGAATGTCAACTCAACAAAAGAGGAAGTTTTTTAAGGACGTTAAACATTATTTCTGGGATGATCCCTATCTTTTTCGTACTTGTGCGGATCAAATCATTCGACGGTGTGTGCATGGGCAAGAAATCTCATAAGAATCCTTAAAGCCTTGCCATGAAGGACCCACCGTGGCCATCATAGTGTGCCAATCTCACTGCTCGAAAAGTATTTGATACCGTTTACTTTGTCCTACCATAAATACGAGATACCCATAGATGATCAAAATTCTTTTGATACGAGTCAAGACAAGTCAAAATATCACAACGGAGATTAATAAGCCTCAAAACTCTATCTAAGATGAGTGAAATCTTGATATATGGATAGTCAATTTTATTGGGACCATTTCCCGCTTTAAGAGAAAAAAATACATCCCTCGACAGCCGTTGATTATCTTTCAAAATGGGTTGAAGCAAATGCTCTCCCCACACATTATGCTAGAGGTTGTAAGTGAATTTTGTGTTAAAAATCTCTTTTTGCTCGATTTGGAACACCTAGAGCTATAATCATCGATCGTTGGACCCTTTTTGTAACGATCCATTTAGCTAAAATGTAATGTATTTAAGTATGGTGGTCACACATGTCTAGCACCCCGTATCACCCTCAAACGAGCTGTACAAGTGAGGTTTTACCAATCGGAGGTTTTAAAACATATTCTAGAAAGGAAGGACGTTTGGAGAAAACCGTGCCTCAATGGTCTGACAAATTAGAGAAGCTTTTGTGGGGCATTACGTATTGCTTTTAAAACATCGATTGATTGTACGACCATACAAGCTTGTTTATGGAAATTCTTGCCATTTTTACCAATTGAGTTAGAGCATAAAGCATACTGTGATTGTACCATGCCAACATCGATCTTCAAAACCGCGGGTGATCACCAGAATCTTCAACTAAAATAACTTAATGACTTACGGTGATCAAGCTTATGAGAATTCTTATGATTTATAATAAGGAGAGGACCGAAGAAGCTCTTCAAACAGACTCAAATATCAAACACCCCGCATTTTCAATGTTTGTGATCGAGTTTTACTCTTCAACTCCGTCTTAAGATATTCTTCTGGAAAGCGTAAAAACTCGTTGGTCAGGACCTTTCACCATCACTAAAGTTTTTTCCATACGGAACTATTGAGTTATCTCAACTGTGGTCCAAACTATAGAGTTGAATTGGTCCATCGTGTGAAGCATACTTTGGAGGGTGACTTACCACCAAAGGAAGTCCAGTATCTCCCACTCTCCCTAAGGACGATAAATTCAGGGAATGAGTTCAAGCAATGTGACCGGTTTACCTAAAACAAAGCGCTCGTTGGGAGGCACCCCAATGTTTATTATCCATTTTTTCATCTTTCTTTTTAGGCTTCTAATGTGTTGTGAGGAAGCTTGTTACCTCTTCCCGTTCATGTGTTTGTTGTTTTGTACTTGTGATTGTTTGCAGTGATTGATTCCGCATATTTTTTGAAGACTCTTATGTTTTCGAATTGTTTTGTCCCGGTTCACTCGAGCTTCCTATCCTTTGTTTGCCATTAGTTTGGGGAAATCCGATATCCTTTCATCTTATCGATTCACGTTTATCTTTGCATAATTAATAAACGGCTTAGATTTGCGTAGAGACTCGCCTTAAACATTGAGGACAATGTTTCGTTTAGTCTGGGGAGGGAATCTATCGATTTGATGTTACCTACTTATTGTTTTGTTCTCACGTACCCCGTTTTCCCACTAAAATTTTCAAAAATATGAAGAAAAAAAAATAAGTGTTTTTGTCACAATTTTGACTTTCTTGATGGGTAAGAATAAGAGTAAATTTTGACCCGATCGAGCGTGTTGAGCTCTAACTTGTTCCTTAACTTTTAGGCTAAGCGTTCGCTAATTCGCGAAGAACGAAAAATGATAGAGTTAAGTATGAGTAGGATGCTAAACAAAGATTAGTTGGAAATCTTAAGAGCTCATGTATGTAACTTGTTGCTTTGTCTCCCATAAGCTCTTAACCGGATTAATATACGTGCTGTTTTTGGAGATTAAACTTAAAAATGAATGATAAAATGAAAATAAATAAATAAATATAATAATAAAAGATCTGAGACTGATAAAAGTTTGTTGCATCTTGCCGGCTCACAACCGATGTTGCAGTCTTCTAAAAGGTCGAGGGTTATAGCTGCATAAATATCTAAATAATTAAGTGTGAATTAATAATGGACTTCTTTTTGTTAAATTCAAATATGCTTTTACACTTTGACTATTCTATTTTATAAATCTAAGAAATATCCGTAAACCTGGAGAGTTTGTAGAAACCTCAAGTTCCGTGAGTCTCGTTACTAGTCTCAGTGGAGTGTCAAAAGCCTGGTCCACTTAGGCAGCAAGGGTTGGGATGTTCCGAAACGAAATGCGCTACAAGGGGATGATCACGCCTTTAAACTCATTATTCTAAGGTGGAACGTAAAGCATAAGTATGTGCAAAAAGTGATTCCATGGTTGAAGATTCAAAGATAGCACACTCACTTTAATATATAATAAATGTCGGGATAAAAAAAGTTCACAAGTTGCAAATAAGAGTAGTGTGTTAGCATCCTTACTGAAATTTAGGTGGATTTGTTTTAAGCCTTGGTTTGGATAAGTGAAAAGTCGGGGAACGATTAATATATTTCTTTTTGGGGCATTCCACGGAATCGAAATGCTTCTTGTTCTAGAATATCCCTAACAGTTTATGGAGAATAAAACGAAAGTCAAAATTATCTCAACTATATTATTAAAGAAAATGAAATATATATATATATATATATATATATATATATATATATATATATATATATATATATATTGAAAAAGAGGTTTTAGAAAATGGGAAATAGGGGTGTTTTATAACTTGTGATTTCTTAGCTCTCTCAATAAAAATCTTTGCTACTTTTCAAAGGTTTAGTTTGGGGAAGTTTTGAGGTATTTGGTTATAGAGCATGTAATATTGCGTGAGGACACGCAATCGTTTAGTTTGGGGAATTTTGATATGTGTGAAAACACATATCCGTTTTAAAATATCAAAATAGATCCTAAAAAGAACCAAAACTGTGCATAAAAAAAGGCTTGTATATTGCTTAATTGTCTTTCCCTTAGTTATTTAGGGTTATGGATAAAGCAAAAATTCCAAGAAAACGATTAAAACTGGGCAAAAACTAAACACAGAATGAAGAGTCCACAGCACCAAAAAGAGCGGAAGAATGCAATCAAGTCAACCTCCAGTCATCTCTAGTCAACAGGTCAAAATCACAAAAAGACAACAAAAATCCCCCAAAAGTTAACAATTCCGTCCCTCAAAAAATCGTAAAATTACAAAAGTTGTCCCAAATCCCTAAAAATTAACACCTGTTAACATTTATAAACAAAAGATAACATTTTGTTAAAATCCCATATCCGAAAAAACAGTTACCACGCCATATCCCAAACCCCAAATACCAGTATAACCCGGCCCAAACCCAAGTCAAAGGAAAAAAAAACCCGGGTCAAACAAGTTAAACGCACCATTTATAAGTTAAAAAAGGGCGGGAGATACAGTTTTTACTGTTCATCTCCTTCCCCAATTAACCAAAGGGTTAAAACCATGGGGCAAATAACAATTAGGGGCCAAAAAGGACAATTCAAGTACAAAAGGAAATGAGATGGAAGGTTTAAAATCGTCACCAAACAATGCCATTGGTCAAGCCCTAATGAAAAGGACACGTGGACTGGACAAGTAGCACAAGGGAATGTTGGGATTTGCACTTGAGGTACTCACACAAGAAGCACAGAGGCCTCTGACACACGGAAGCCAAAAACGCTCGTGCATTATCCCCTTGGTGGTCCCAAATCTAATCCAAACGGTTAAAAAACAAAACTCAATGATTGAGATGGAATTGAAGGCTATGATCAAGAAGGAACGTCTAACTTAAAAGGGGACTAGAAAGGTCCATCTTGATGCTTATAAGATAGCCCTTTGAAGTCACACACACAAAATAAAACCACAAAATTCGTCTTTTCTTTACCTAGTTTTAGCTTTTAGATTTCTAGCTTAATTTAGCTTAGCTTTTTAGAGCTTTAGCTTATGAAATTTTCATGTAATTTTCTTAAGTTAGCCTTTGTAATTTTCATTTATTAAAAGTGTAATGTAAATCAAGCTTTTAGTTTAAATAAATTTGAGATTTGCTTTTAAAATACTATCATAACTTGTTAAGTTCCTCGTCAAATAATGTAAACATTGCATAAGCTCTTATAAAGCTTCCCATTACGCTCATTCAAGCTCCTAGTCTCTAATCTAGATTCGACTTAATTAATCCTTTAATCTACTTAAAC
Organism: Tanacetum coccineum; assembly: GCA_026074375.1. Classification (NCBI taxonomy): domain Eukaryota; kingdom Viridiplantae; phylum Streptophyta; class Magnoliopsida; order Asterales; family Asteraceae; genus Tanacetum; species Tanacetum coccineum. The sequence goes on along the minus strand of BQNB010003988.1, from coordinate 8,941 downwards.
TTCTAAAATCAGCTTTAAATAACCTTGACTTATTGGACTTTGAGCTTATGGAAGGGAAACTAGCAAAGGATGAGTTTCCAAGGACTTTCACTGGCTTAACTTTGATAAGCCAGAGCTGTTGATAAGCTCTTTGAGCATTTTTGCCCTTGTTTTGCTAAGGCAATTGGTTAGTTTTCTATTTCTTTTCCTATTCTTAATGTCCCAGTTTAGATTTGCTTATTTGCTTATTCTGCTTATTTTCTTGATTATTTGTGCTTATTGTCATCTCATGTGCTATTTAGTTTTAATTGATCATTTATCTTTAGTTAGTGTAGCTTATATCTTAGATTTGTTTTGAATTGTCATAAAATCAGTAAAAAGCCAAAAATATTAGTATAAGTTTGTAGATCTTAGTGTTTAGCTAATTAATTGTTGATTTGTGTTTATTAAGCTTGTTATAAGCTATTTGAGATCTGGTACTTTAGATTTGCTAGCTAGATTTCATTTAGTCAAGTTTTTATTAAATCTGTCAATACTAAGGAGTTCTTTGGATTATGCACGATATGACTCTTTAAAGAGTCAAATTAAGTTGAGCAAATCATTGAGTCAGATTTGATTTCATTTAAAATATAGACAAACTATTTTCACAATTAGATATTATATCATAAAAAGTGTAAGTCCTAATCTTTTAATAGCTCCCACCAGGGATTTTTCCCTTTTTCTTTGATTGTTAAAATGATCTAGCCTTCCAAGGTCTTGATTTTTGTTTGCTAGGTGTTCTTAGACACTCAATAGGAGTGTCTAGTGCAGGGTTGTCCCTTAAGGACACCTGCAAGTTGGTTTTACCCATTTGGTCATTTGCATCAGCAGTAGTAACAACAGTTACTACTGCTGTTCTTTTAGCTTCATTTTAAGCTAGAGTTTTTAGGATTTAGAGATTAAAATTTAGAAGTCTTATACTTCACATATAGCTTAATATAGATTAAAACTTGAATTCAAGTTTCTAGCTTATTTCTTAGGTTAATTTTGCCTTAAAATTTCATTAAAAATCTCAAAAAGCCAAAAACAGTAGCTAATAGATCCTAGCTTCTAAGTTTAGATTTTTAGCTTATAGAAATTGCTTTTATAGTTTGAATTTATAGCTTATGTGTAGGTTATTAAGTTTTTCAAGTTGAGGCATTCTGTTTTAGCTGTATTCTAGGTTATAAGCTATTTATTTTTTAAAGTCTAAGTGCTTTTTTTTTAGTTAACTATTTTACTCATTAAATTTAGTAGTCCTATAGTGAGTTGTGGTTAATTTAAGACTTTTCCCATTAATTAGCTTCTATAATGTCATAACTATCTAGGACAACTTTTAGTTTCAAATTGAGCTTAATTTTAGTAGTGTGAAAGCCTTTAAATGAAAAAAGTAGCTTTTAGTAAGGCTTTTAAAAGCTATTTCTGAGACATCATCAACTTCATACGCTGTTTTTGAGCTTAATTTGAGGTTTAAGCTTATAGTTTGTTTTGTTTAAAGTTGTTCAAAAAAATCACAATCTAAACCTTTTGTTCTTTAAGTTTTTTTTATAAAAAACAAACAAAAAAGGGAAAGTGGAAGTCGGTGGTTTGAGCAGACTCGAACCCCCCACCTCAACACCTCAACCTTTTATTAACACATCACAACATCACACACTACCGCTGTGCCCTTGGGTCTTTTTCATAAGACCCTTGCACAATCAATTCTTTATACACGTTTTGGCCCAATAAGCTTATTAAGCTGTTTAAGCTTATTTCGCAGCTTATTTAATAAGTTGTGGCATCGGGCTTATTTTTCCTAGGTTTTAATTAGTATAATCTATTTATATGTAATTTTTCTAGAATTTTATAGATAAATTAGTATTTTTTTAATCATTATTTTCATTAAAAATTATAAAAAATCATAAAAAATAGAAAAATAGATCAAAAAATAAAAATCCTGATTTTAGAAAATTTCTTTTATCATTATAACATAGAAAAATTAAGTTTTGACTTCTCGTAGTTTATTTTTGACATTTAGCTTTATGGCTCGGTTTTCGATTCCCATTTATCCGTTTTTGTGATTTCTTTCCATAAATTTATCGTTAAGGTTTTCAAATATTTGCAAATCCCTTTAATTTTACTCATAGAATTAGATTATTAATGCAAAATTCTAGGTAAGGTGCTAATTAATGATTTATTTTTGTCATTTTACTTCCTGTTTATTTTTTCGTCCGCGAGTATATTTTATTATACTTGCATTTAAATTAGTTTTAATTGTTTTTTAGTTATAGAAAATCAATCAAAAAGTTAAAATCAATCATAACATTGTCCAAACTGATCGATGGTATCAATTCGTCCATTTCTATGGGATACGACCGCGGTTAATCCATACTTCCTGTTAAAAAACTTATTATAATATAATAATTTTTGTTTTAAATAGCTTTAATCTTTGTCCCAACAAAATGTGGAAATTGCTTTTGTAATATTTCTAATAACAACTATGATATATTTAATATACGTGAAATTGCTACTATTAATTTTTTTGCGCCAGCTGCCGGGAACTTTGGGTGTTTACGATTATCGTGTTCGTCGAAGATTAGTGTTTTGAGATCCTTTCCCGTGAAGGATAATTGCTATTCATTTTGTAAATATTTTATATATAAAAAATATAAAAATTCCAAAATAATTAACCAACTCTTCTTATTTTATTTTTATTTTTCTTTCTCCTTTATAAATATTAAAAAAAAACCAAAAATATTTTCCTTTTATCTTAAAAATAAAAATTCAAAAATATTTTTCTTTCTTATTTTCCCTTATGTATTATTTGAAAAATCTATAAATATTCTTGTCGATCCTCTTATTCGTTTAATTCTTATTCTCTTTACCCTTTTATTATTTAATTCTTCTTCTTTTCCCTCTTATCCGATTAATTCTTCGACATGTCTTCATTTTATCAACCTTGCTACGGGTGTGGAGAGCCATTTGTCGGTTCATTTTGTCCACGATGTAATCTCTAATCTTTCGATAATTCTCAATATTTTTCCGACTACTCTTCACAACCCCGGTACGAGACGATTATTTGTGAGTTATGTGGAAACAATGCTCATTTTGGTTACGATTGTCCAACACATGTTCCGTTTGATTATAATCCGAACCCGTGTTTCGATCAAAATTCGATAAAAATTTTACATAACTTCACCACAAAATCTTTGTTTGTGCTTAATGCGGGGGTCCTCCACTAATGATTATCAATGTCAAACGATTAATGGAACTTACTATAAACCTAAACCGAGTTATGTGATTCTTTCCGGGTTTGACCAACCCACAACCCCCGCGAGGACTCCGTCGATCATTTAAGGAATTTCTACTAGCCCTCCGTAAAATACAAGAAGAGCTTGAAGAAATAAAACAAGATCGAAGAATGAAAAAGGATAATATCAGTATCGAGGAAATGAGGCGTGAGCAGCTAATGGTCGATGACGAGATTAAGGATATATCGAATTATTTAAGCTATAAAAGATTTCGAGGTGAGAAGATTGATGTAAGAAGTAAGAAGTAGATTGTGAGATTAAGATTGAACAGCTCTTGCAAGATTATAATGGTTTAGGCATCGAGATACGGAAAAAGGAGCGCATTTTAATGGAAGAAAAGTCTCTTGGCTGTTACACAACTGTATTCAGATCTATAATGTGATTGATTACGATTGAGTATTCTATTCAAACTCAAGAATATCTCAAGAAATTCTCTTCTACAATTACTCCTGTCTTACCGATCGAGGAGCCCGATAACTCTCTTAGTTTGGGGGACGAGCATCTTGATACTATTCCTAGTGTTGAGAACCTTGTCCCAATCCCAAGTGAGTTCGAGGGTATTTCTGACGATACATGTGATGTGTCCGTTGGTGAAGATCCTTCCACTTTTGATGCTTTGAGCGATCATTCTGAAATTTTATCCGATTCCAACGATGATGGTACTTCAAGTGATGACAATGATTTTGAGGACATCGAGTACGTTAGTTTAGAGGAGGTAAATGATGAGACAGAGTTTGACTTAGAAGATATTCTTCAAATCCAAGACGTTATTCTTCGAGAGAAATTATTAAACGTCCATCGTCTTGTTACTAATATCGAATCTTTAAAAAATAACCCCACCCCTTATTATGTGCTCGAGTCTCCTTCTTCATTTTCTATTCCCGTCGTGGATAGTGATTCGTTCTTTGAGGAGTCTGATACTTCTCTTTCTCATTTGGATAATTCTTTACCCAGAATATCTGAGCTTTTAGCGGATCCATACGGAAGAGTCGAGAAGTGGCTGTACCACTACTCATGCTAATAACTCTCTTCTCGAGTATGATTCATTTCTTTTTAAGATTGAGCCCGATCAGGGAGGGTTGATTAGTGTTGTTATTTCTGATAATTCAAATGGCTCTCTTTTGGAACTTCCAGAGTTTAAATCATTTCATTTTGATCCGTCATTTCCTCGTCTTCCTCCGGAACCACCGGACGTTGAGATTAGCTTACTTACTGAGACCGATGCACCCGTGATAAACAATTTTGATGAGCTTAATGAAGACGTATGTTTTTACCCAGAGGGAGGTGAGATTAATGTTTCTCAAAATGCTAAAAATGACGATTCCTTTGCATTGGTCATTCAGACTTTTCTCCCGTTTCTCACCTACCCTGTGGATTCTCCTTTACTTCTCTCCACTGGGAGTGAAGACACCATTTTTGACCCTGGCATCTCCACTTAGAGCCGATGGCAGATCATCAGGATGGAACATTCATGTGCTTTAATGTTTATCCAAACATTAATGAAAGCTCGATTGAGATTTTCTTTTCCATTTGCTTCCCCATGGACAACTTAATTCGGGGTCGAGTCAAGCTCGTGACTCGGTTAACAAAAACAAGCGTTTCTATCTTCTTATCTATTTTCTAACAATTAATGTGAGGAGGCTCGCCTTTTCCTTTCTCGTGGTTTGTGTTTTGTGATTTTATGTCCAGGATACCCGGATTTTGAAGACTCTCGTGCTCATGGTTTTGTTCATTCATACATTCGAGCTTCATATCCTCAGCTTCATTTAGGGAATCCAATATCCTAATCTTATCGATTATCGTTTATCTTTAGCATACTTAATAAATGGCTTTAGATTTGCGTAGAGAACCCTTAATACTTGAATTATGCCTTGAAATTAGTATGGGGGTGACAGTCTCACATTGAGGACAATGTGTAGTTTTAGTATGGGGGGGAATCTAGCGATTTGATTGTGCCTGCAGCCGTTGTTTTCGCGTAATCCCGTTTTTACCATCAAAATATGAATTTTTTTAAAATAATGTCACAATTTTGACTTTCCTGCTGGGTAGAATAAGAGTAAATTTTGACCCGATCGAGCGTGTTGAGCTCTAGCTTGTTCCTTAACTTTTAGGCTAAGCGTTCGCAGAAATTCGCGAAGAACGAAAAATGATAGAGTTAAGTATGAGTGGGATGCTAAACAAGGATTAGTTGGAAATCTTAAGAGCTCATGTATGTAAACAAAGATTAGTTGGAAATCTTAAGAGCTCATGTATGTAACTTGTTGCTTTTTCTCCCACAAGATCTTAACCGGAATAATAATACGTGCTGTTTTGGAGACTAAACTTAAATCAACAATTTTTTTAGATAATATATAGCAAAATTTTTAAGTCTTAGTTCAAATTTATACTTGAATTTTTTAAAAAGAAGTCTTCTCTATAGTAAGTAAATAAAATAAAATAAATAAAAATAAATAATAATAATAATAAAAAATGATAAAAAAAATATAATAATAATAAAAATTGTAGGCTGATAAAAGTTTACTACCTCTTGCCGGCTCACAACCGATGTGGTAGTCTTCTAAAGAAAGCCCATAGTAAGAATAAAAATCCGAGACTGATAAAAGTTTGCTGCATCTTGCCGGCTCACAACCGATGTTGCAGCCTTCTAAAAGGTCGAGGGTTACAATTGCATAAGTGTTTATGTTGTAACAATTAAGTTTTTAACTTAATAAATAGATTTTTTTTGTTAAATTCAATATGCTTTTGAAACTTTGACTATTCTATTTATAAGCTATGATATTTCGAGAACACTGAGAGTTTTTTGAAATCTAAAGTCCCTGAAGTTGGTCCCGATATAGTCCTCTTGTGGGGTTGTCCAAAAGCCTGGTCACTTAAGGGGCCTTCGCAAGGTTTTGGGAAGTGCCGAGGACGTAAAGTCGCTACAATGGGAGATCTCCGCCTTTAAAATTTCATTATTCTTAGTGAAAAAGTGAAGCATAGAATTTTTGCAAAAACGTTGATCCATTGGTTGAAATTCATAATGGCACACTCACCTAAGATAAATAATTGTCGGGAAGTGAAAGTTTCACGTAAGTTGAAAATATGAGTAGTGGTTAGCATCTTAACTATATATAACTGTGATTCGTTTATAAGCTTGGTTTGGAGCGTAGGTGGAAAAGTCGGGACGAATAGAATTTATCCGTTTTGGGGGCATTTTCGGATCGAAATGCATCTTGTTCTACGATCCCTACCGGTTATGAAAATAACGAAAGTCAAATTAGTTAGTTGCTAAAAAAAAGAGAATTTTTTTTGTAGTAATAAGCGTATATCTTCAATAATGGTAAAAATAGGGCTTCTCTAAACTCTTGATTCTCTAATTTACCTCGATGAACACTTAGCTACTTTTCGAGGTAATTAGTCGAGGTGGATCGAGATTCTAAGTTTTCTAAGTGCTTACTTATAGCATTGCGTGAGGACACGGCAATACCTTAGTATGGTGGAATTTGGTATGTGCTATTTTACACATACCTTTTACCTTATAAAACAAACCCAAAAGACCAAAAACATAATAAAAATGGCAAATATATGCTTGTTTTTGTGTTTATGTATGTGCAGGTACAAATATTAAAGAAATGGACAAAATCAAAGCAAAAACGAACAAAACTGGGCACGAGAAGGAAAAGAGCGTGAAAAGGCAAGGCCAAGGTGTGCATTTATCAAGAAAAATCCAAGAAGAGCC
>BQNB010003987.1:96354-110869 GCA_026074375.1 Tanacetum coccineum | reverse complement strand
AGTGCGGCGTACTTGGGTAAAGTACGGCGTACTTCCTGGGTTTTCAGAAAACCGGCGCACAAATAGAATGTGTGGCGTACTTCCTGAGGAAAAAACGATTTTGGGTTCCGTTTGCCAGAAAACGGTACGGCGAGTTTGAAATTTTTTTTGAAACAAAATAGCACCTAAAACAAGCAACAAACTATAACAACTTAAACAATTCCTCGGCAGCGGCGCCAAAAACTTAATGTGTGTTTTTCAAGCTTTAAATTTATAATAGTAGAAATACTGATTTTTACTAAAAACACAACACTCGGGAAGTATACTCATTCGTGTATGGTATAGCTTTAGGTAAGTACAGGTCGTTCCACGGGAATTGAAGTTTTCACAGTTTGTAATTAAGGTGCTAAGGTTAATAAGATTGTTACGGATTCAATTAACCAAATCGTGCATATATCAGATTAAAGGATGATTCAAGCAAATGATTAAAGTATGTTTGTTTAGGTAATGATCACTTGGATAATGAAGTGTTTAGGATAGTGTTTATAAGTTTATAAAATAGATTTATCACAAGTTATAAATCCTTTCGGCCTTTAAATATAACTAGTGATTATATGATTAATAATAACAAATCCTTTCAGCCTTTATAAGTTATTATAACCAATATATTAGGAGGAATGATAAAACATAAGTTTATAAGTATCCTTTCGTCCTTTACACTTAGAAAATCATGTTTAACCATTTCAATAAACACATATCCAAACGCTTCATATCAAAGATCACAATATGCCCAAACAAACATAAGATTACTACTCCATGATCAGAGTAACAAAACACATAACATTCATCATGGATTCAACAAAGATTATATTCAAAAGAGTATCAAGATTCATACCAATTCCAAGAGCAAGGTATGGTGATTTTACAAGAATTTCCCAAGAACACTTTATTATATTCAAAGCAAAATCCAGAAACTATGAACAATTCTGTCACAATCTCTTATAGATTCGAAATAACACTACAACTATGCTTCTTTAATGGATCAAAACCTAAGAACAATGATGAACTTCAACCAAGACTATCCAACTTCTTCAAGAACTTTGATTATAACGGTGGCGGTCGATGGTGGTGATGGTGGTTGAAGGGTGATGATGGGGGAGAGGTTTTGTAGGCCTTTAGCCTAAAAAATAACCCTCTAAAGGTTTCCATCCACACTAAGTGGATAATGAGTTGGATGTGTGAAGAATGAGAGGAATGAGAGGCTATTTATAGGCTTTTTTCGGGGCCAAAGTGCGCCCCACTTGCATAAAAGTGCGCCGCACTTGAGGTGTTAATCACTTTCGAGCGAAATATGGCAGTTTAATGCATTAATATCCTTTAATTTTCGTCAGATGAAAAAGTGCGTCGCACTTTTTTACAAGTACGTCGCACTTGGTGCAATTTCAGCTCTTAGACCAAAAATCAAAGTTCTAGAGAATTCTTTCCCGGGACCAGCGTGGGACCGCCAGATATCGCGCCAAAACTAGTTCGTATGCTCAAGTTATGGCCAAAACAGTAGACAGGTGTCAGGGAATCTTTGTCTTCAGTTATTTCTTCTTTTAAGCTTCAAAACTTCATGTATTCTTTCGTTTTCTTCCACGACACATAACTAGAATATATAATAGCAAATATACTTGATTAAGTACCGAAAGTTCATGAGAAATGATCAAATAAATACAAATAACGGCGCCGAAAACATGTATAATTTAGGCATTATCAAATCCCTCCACACTTAGCTATTGCTTGCCCTCAAACAATTAAAGCGAGAATAAAAAATCATTTATCGTGACTTGAAGAAAAAATCATTGTAGCATTAACAAGTGTTTACCAGTTTTATAACTTTTTAGGCATAGACATATAACAGAGCACCTCACATAGGGAAAGTGTTTGCTTTTGAATTCACACGAGTCACTCAGATAGGGTTTTATATTTGTGAAGTCACTCAATTGCACAGATATAATCTAGATCGCTGCCATATGCTTGTACTAGACACATAAACATGTCTGTTGCAGTCTGAGCACCTAGACAAAAATCTCAAAGAGGCAAAATGTGATATTGATGAGGGTGAATAGAAGATACTTGATTCATATGCCAGAACTTGCCTTTTTCCTTTGAAGTTTTATTATTTTTCTTTTCTCTTTCTTTTTTTTTCTTTTCTCTTTTTTTTCTTTGAAGATTTCTTTTCATTTCGAATACTGCGATAACTAAGGCCGGCACACAACTTCTTCTTCATTGAGCACATTTTTCTTGCTCTTCGGATACATTGGGGATCTCAACACTAAAACGAGTGCTACAGATACATGATTGCATAGGGATTTATTTCACGTCTTATCATACAACCTTGTCTATAAATTAACCTCAATGCGGGCTAGTAAATGATGATCAAGCACAAGTTCTAGAGCTACTAAATTACCAGCCCACTCATATAACTTATACCAAAACAATGTTCTAGAAAATGCGACAAGACCAATTACACATCCGTTAACGACTGAATAGACACAGATGACTGCATTCAACCCTTACTCGAACAAGCTAAAAGGCAAAAATACTTGTGTATCTAAGATGGATACCCGAATATATTCAAAGGCTATAGTTCTCACATTAAGTGACTGGAGTGCTAAGCTTATAAATTAATCCGGTTGGATTAGACTTACTAAGAGCATTTTTATAATTTTGAAAGCATATATATATAAGAATTGTTTGTTAAATATCAGATTGGAAATTTGAAATTTGCTGCATGGAAAACATGGAGGGACATGGATTAATTTTTTCCTATTTGCTACCCCTACACACATAAGTTAACATTGGCCCTCAATGTTGAGAACTGATAAATAACAAAATAGGGAAATTAATGAAAACGGTACTTTCCCGGGGCAAAGAGAGATCTATAGCTACGTTGGAGCTAACCTAGATTGATTTCATTACGGTTCTTTTTTGTGAGAGCGAGAGATCGCTCCACCCTTTAGGTATAGCATTATGAGTAAAATTAAAACTACCAGAGGCTCATAATGCTTGGCTGAATTAGAAGGATATGCGCGAAACGAAACGCCAAACATGTGTATTCTACCACACGTAATATAATACTCCAACTATATAAGTTTCCATGTGTAAAATGCCAACCACCAATCGAAGCTCCACCTATTTTATTTAATCTGGATAATAAACACAACTACAAGAAAAACATTAAATACAAAAGTGCACTTTCGTAGGCACCACGGTTGCATTTAGCGTATGCAACAAGCCTTTAAAACCTTTGTGTCCGATGGACGAGTTAATATTCTCGTACACACCACAAAGTTCGAAACATTCTTTTTGGCTGCATAAATCGAGGTAAGAAACACACCGGCCGAATGCGTGACATACTTAAAAACTGTAAAGTTTTTTAATTTATATATATATATATATAGTATAGTAAATATATATGTATATTATATAAGTAGTATAAGTATAATATATATATATATATATATATATATATATGTGTGTATATATGTATGTGTATATATGTATGTGTATATATGTATGTGTATATATGTATATGTATATATATATGTATATGTATATGTATAATATATATATATATATATATATTACATAAATATATATATATATATCTAGTATAAATATATATATAAATCAATATATAATATAGATATATCATACACACATATATATATATATATATATGTTAAATATATATTAATATATAAAATATATATATCTACATACATATAACATAATACATATATATATATATAATATCTAAAAATATATAGCATCATATATATACATTACTATATAAAACATATAAAGATATACCATATACTATTATACTAAACATATATATTACAAATCATACATATATATACATATACATACACTATATACATAAACATAAATATATATATACTTAAGATTTAGTTTATTTATAGGTTTATTATTATTTAGCTAATACTACTTATTATTATTATTACTTACTTAACTCGATTTTAAGTATTCCTTAAAATGAGTCTGGTTTCGAGGTGGAATGATCCACCCTTAAAGCTTGGGGGAACGAGATTTTGGTATGTACTCACGAAATGAATATTCATTTATTTTTACCACGTGATAGCCCCTTTTTGATATCTTAATAGGTTTATCTTTTTTGATTTTATTGTTAACGATAATAGGAGGAAGTGTTTGAATTTTAGAAGAATCATCAGACTTTCCACTCCCGATGAATACGACATTCACTTGCTCGGTGTGACCTTGAGGAGGAGGAGGGTCAGTCCTATCGGTTTGTTCTGAAGATACGTTTTAAGATTTCGACCACTAATCTATTTTTCTTTCCATGTTTTTAATTTTAGTTTGGAAATCCTTTTCATTAGCTTCATCTTAGAAATCATATCATTAAAATTGTTCTTGACAAATATATTTGAAACTCTTTGATCATCCAAGAATTTAGTCATTGATTTTCAAGATACTATTTAGTTTGAAGGCGCTTTGGTTGACATTATAGACTTTTGTTGAGTAATAACATCACCCAGTAGTTTACGATCGTGCGTTAGTCATAGAGTTTCCAATGAACAGTTCTCATGCTACAGACGCATCTTTTGAAATCTTCGAGGTCATTTCTCACATCATTGTTTAATTCTGTGAGCGGAATTCTCGGAATCATTACGATAATGATTGTATAGGTGAGCAATAAACAATCATCAGACATTTTGGTTATGATAATCTTTAGATTTTGAGTAATTGGCTTCAAGTGGTTCGACACATCGTGTGTCAATCGTTCAATGGTTTTTAGAAGCGTTTCCATTTCTAAGGCACATATAATTTACAACGCATATCTTTCAATCTTTCAATTAGAGCTTAATAATTATTGAGAAATCTATTTTTATAGTTAGAGATGCCAATTTTTCCATTAATCAAAATTTATCATTATTGCTATTACTTCCATCGGCGAAAGCAACAGATTTTTGTGAGATTTGTTTTTAGATTTACGGAAACAATCAAGTTGCAAAGGACTTCTTCCTCGAACATTAAAAAGCTTCATTTGGAGTTTTTAATAAAGATTACTCCGGATGTATATGTCCAGGATTCCTTGAGTGGGTTCGACTAGACCGTTATAAGCATAATTTGAATAATCGCACCTTTGGTCAACCGTGACCATAACATTATTTTCAGAACATGCTCTTAAGTCATAACCAAGCGTCGGTTTAAACTTTCACAAACGAGTAAGAGAAATTACTGATTGTGTTCAAGTAAAAGACGGTTAAATAACAAAGGTGGAAAGAATCTGTTTATAAAAGCTTTTCTCATTTGTTTCCATGATGTTATAGACCCTTCATTAAGTTCGTTAAACCAGGTTTTAGCTTTATCGCATAAGGATAAGGGAAAGATCATAAGCTTGACAGCTTCACTATGAGTTTTACCGTATCTAAACATGTTGCAGATTGCGAGGAATTCACAGATATGGTCATGCGGATCGGCCCGCAGATAACCATCGAATTTATTTTCGCAAATCATTTTCAAGTGGGTACTATTAATAACAAAGTTGTCATCAACATCGATTTGAACAATTGCAGAATTAGGAGTTGGTGCTACAGTCTTAGCATTTTCCCACATAGGCTGATCATCAGGATCGAGGATTATTATTTCTTAGAGCGGTGAATTTGGTTCTGGTTCGACATCTTTTCAGGTATATTTATGATGATAAATTCATTAACGATAGAATGTTTGGTGGAAGATTTGTGTGATTCGATGTGAATGGATTCTTTTTGGATAATTTTAAATTTACAAGACCTTTTTATTAAATTTTTATTTAATTTATATATTAAACTTATTAGTTGTTTTCCGAAAGATAAAGGATTTATACATACGTTAAGCATTTTGCAAAAAGACATTTATATATATATAGTTAAGGCTAATAGGATAATATTCAAAATAAAATAAATTATTTTCATATATATATTTTTAATTATTTTTTATAGATTATATAATTTTTAATTTAATTATATAGCAAATAAGGATAAATAAAAAAATTAGATAGAGTGCGGCGTACTTTAGGATAAGTGCGCCGGCTTTTCTGGAATTTTATGTTTTTTTTTCGATTATTATGATAAACTAGATAATTACAAATACACAAGGCATATAATCAGATAAAATACAATTCTAAATGATTATAGAACTTAAGACTAGCAAATTGGGGGTTTTGGTTTTGGTTTTTAAAATAAGATTCTGTTTGCCGACGCACTTGGTTAAAGTGCGGCGTACTTTCTGGGTTTACAGGAAAACCGGCGCCCAAATAAGATGTGCGACGTACTTCCTGGAGAAAAATGATTTTTGGTTTCCGTTTGCCAGAAAACGGTATGGCGGGTTTGATTTTTTTTTAAAACAAAATAACACTTGAAATAAGCAACAAACTATAACAACTTAAACAATTCTCCGACAACGGCGCCAAAAACTTTGATGTGTTTCAAAAGCTTTAAATTTATAATACTAGAAATACCGATTTTACTAAAAACACAACACTCGGATAGACGCCGTTCGTGTAAATATAGCTTTAGGTAATCCCATTCGTTCCACGGAATGAAATTATCACTGTTTGTAATTATGATGCTAAGTCTAAAGATGATTGCACGGATCAAATTAACCAATCTTGCATATATCGATATTATAACGAAAGCAATTAAAAGAATGATTCAAGAAACATGATTAAGTTAGTTTGTTTAGTCATGACACTTTAGATAATGCTGTTGTTTGGCATAGAGTTAAGTTATCATAAGTTATAAATCCTTTCGGCCTTTTAATATAACTAGTGATTATATCGATTAATAACAACAAATCCTTTCGGCCTTTATAAGTTATTATAACCAATATAGTAAATGGAATGATAAAACATAAGTTTATAATAATTCTATCTTTCAGGCCGTTACACTTAGAAAATCATGTTTTAATCATTTCATAAACACATATCAAAATGCTCCATAACCAAGATCACATTATGCCCTATACAAACATAAGATTACAACTCATAATCAAAGTAACAAAACACATCGCAATCATGCATGGATTCAACAAGATTATATTAAAAGATTAACAAGATTCATACCAATTTCCAAAGCAAAATTCATGGTGATTTCACGAAGAAATTTCCCAAAAAAACACTTATTATATTCAATAGCACAATCCAAAAAACTAATTAACAATTCTGTCATAATTGCTTATAGATTCGAAATAACACTACAACTATGCTCTTTGATGGATCAAAACTAAGAACAATGAGAACATCACCAAGACTATTTAACTTCTTCAAGAACTTTGATGATAACGGTGGCGTCGATGGGGTGAATGTGGTTAAAGGTGGTGATGTGAGAGGTGTTATAGGCTTTTCGGACAAAGGCGCCCCATTTGCATACAATGGCGCCAAACTTGATGTTAAACTCTTGCCATTAATTGTAATTTATGTAGCCTTTAATTTTCGTCAATGGAAAAGAGCGCCCGCACTTTTTTACAAGTAGCGCCGCACTTGGTCAATTTCAGCGCTTGGACTAAAAATCAAATGTAGAGAATCCTTTCCCGGACATTTGCCGCCAAATCGCGTCAAACAGAAGTTAGTATGCTCCAAGTTATGCGAAAACTTGAACAGGTTGTCAGGGAATCTTTATCTATCAGTTTTTCTTCTTTTAATCTTCAAATTTTCGTTGTAATCTTTCGTTTTCTTCCACGATAACATACCTAAACATATAATAAACAAATATACTTGATTAAGAACCAAAAGTTCCACGAGAAATTATCAAATAAATGTCAAATAACCCGCCGAAAACATGTATAATATAGGCGTGTATCATGTACTGAATAAACACATACACGATTTGTCAATTGAGGTCTGTCTTATACTTACTCTGCGATCCTAATTCCCCTAAGATCACATGGGCAGGGCAACCAAACTTGCAGTGATTAATTCTCAACTATCCTAAAGACATGTTCTATAACCTAGATAGATTATTAACCCTCTCTGAAAGAGTTCATACGCTGTTTAAGTTTTAGATGTGCATAATAGGTGGTAACTTGTTTAATTCCCTACCTAGGGATATGGTCTAAATCTACATTATTACCTGCTAATTCCATGTTCCAGACTGTTCGTCTAATGACAGAACTAACAGGATCTAAGCCGCCATCAATACTACCAAAACCCAGGGATCAATGATAGGCTAAAAGGATATCTAATAAAACAATAATCAGACGTCAAGATTAAATAAATAAACTAAGGCATAATCAAATGGCAGGAACAATAATTAAACATAATAAATATCAATCGTCAACCAATTAAGCCGAAATCATATAAATCAGAAAAATAATTAATTGAAATCAAACTATATGAGTTGAAGAATCATGTATAAATCATGCTAAAATAAGTCACCACAAAACCCTGAACCATTTCTCACAGGTTAAAACGGCCCTCCCCTCTTATATACAATAGAACTTAGTTAGCATAGTTTAACAATAAATAATAAATAACATAGAAATAATTAACTAATTAGTCTAGAATATTAATACTAAGTATACTATAATGTTAACTTTCTCGCTCTTAGTGTTTGACACCCTACTTACCAGCGAAGTTACATATTTGACCAGGTACACTGCCCGTTAGAGTGTTGTTTTAGGATAAGTTTGGTAAATACAAATTTAGAACTTGATAATCATAAAATACAACCTATAGGACAGCACATCAAGTTTTTGGCGCCGTTGTCGGGGAGTGAAAATTGTTTAATCTTTATTTTGTTAGTATTTTGTTTTTAAACCAATAATTAGCTTAATAATTTATTTGATTGCGTGTTTATTTACTTTCTGCATTATTGAATTGCTTCTAGTACAGTGTTCTGACAGGACACCTGAACGCTTTTCATTTTCAAAGTATTCTGTTCTGGTAGACCACCTGATACGGCGTATCTACCAGTTGGATAAGACGTATCAAACTTTCTACCCAGATAAAACTTTTTGATTTCTACAGTCTAAACAATGTATCCTGTTCTTCCAAACAATACGGCGTATTCTGCAAATTCAATACGATGTACTGACCTTCAGAAGATCCATACGGCGTATTCAAATCCATTGAATACGGCGTATCGATCACCTAATACAGTAGCAGTCGTAATTTTTCGTATTCCATTTCCTGTTTTCTAGTATTCTCTCCCCTGAGGGCACATCCTACTGATTGTTTATTTTTTATACTCAGGAAACGTTTGACGAAAACAAGAACTATGACAAAACCTACCTCCGAAGATGACCTTCATGGTTCGGATAATACTACACATTGTGCCAACTTAAATGCTAAATTCAAGATCGGTGACGAATTTTTAAAGATATTATGAGACAATACCTTCAATGAAGTAGACAAGGGTGACGTCATCGACCGTATGGCAAAAGTACTTGAGATATCAGAGTGGATTAAAATTCCTAATGTGGATCATAATTAAATCCGATTGCACATTTTCCTAATTTCGCTTAGTGGACATACAAAGGAATGGTGGGATAATGAGATTAAAGGTACGACCACCACTTGGAATGAATTGGGTGAGAAATTTTTTCTTAAATATTATCCACTATCCCATACTTGCAATAGTAAAATCCCAGATGACTTAGACAACGGGACCGACTACCTCGAATTTTTAAATTGGCTGGGATTAAAATTCAAAAATCATTGGAACATGTATAGAAACACTAAGAACGGACTATGGGATTTTTATGTTAATAAATGTAATGATAAGGGATCAATAAGCGACACCGAACCAAGTAAAGATGAATGCGACGAACCCTACAATAAAAACCAAAAAAATTCTTGTTCTGACTCATTCTTTAAGCCCTTTTGGATGCACAAGAAGGGAATTGAATCTACAGTTTTGAAGAAAGCAATTAGTATTCCCCTCAAATACGAGTTCTTGCTGAGTGCGACATCAAGAATCCAAATGAACTATGCAAATATGAAGAATTCACGGCCGTCCGATACTTGATAGGGTCTGATGAAGAATTCATTACCCTTAGTCCAAGCAAATATGACACTTGGGGAAAAACTCGTGGGACCATGTCTAGCATCTACCACGATCTCTTCAACAAAAGGAATCGCGGATGGCTCGTGAAGCGCACCAAATAATGGATCTGAAGAGATGAAAAAAGTCTAACTTAAAGACTAGCTGAAAGAAAAGTGCTTACCGAGAGACAACTCAGCTGTTTTTAATTGTTTGTCATTTATTTTAAATTGTTTGTCGAGTCTATCTTCCCAGAAATTCCATACGGCGTATCAAACCCCTTTGGATATGGCGTATGAACCTGTCTGAACGTTATCAGTCTTTAAATTCAGTATTTAAATTCCGGCAACTTTAAAACATTTTTTACAGGATGTAATACGGCGTATCTTTGGGTTTGGGATACGACGTATTGACTCGCTATACAATATGTGTGTTTATTTTTTGCATTTTAACCATTGTAAAAACTAAGATAGGAATTGCACGTTTTATTTTCTAAAACTTTTATGCAGGACCTTGCTGTAAAGAAATTGACTAATTAGTGATGGTATACTCTGGAAAAAGACATGTGTTGAACTTATACGGGCCTTCTGACGCCTCTTCAACACACTTTTGCTCAAAAACTCAAATTAGAGATTCACCCCGAGTAAAATATCAGGAGAGTTCCTCATTCTAATTCTATTTACCATATTTTTAAATGTTTTATCTATACAACGAGGGCGTTGTATAATTTAAGTAGGGGGATGGAGAATTAGAACGCCTACTTGTCCTTCTTTTTACAAATAATATGCTATATGCTTAAAATTATGCCAAATTAAAAAAAATTAGCATACTTTTGTAAAAATTGCTAGTTACATAACCTCGCACACAAATAACTCTTAATGTCAAATTGTGAGAATTAAGCCTATTCCGTTTCTAAACGTTTACCAAAAATTCTACAAAAATTATGAGTGTGCCGGTGATATAGTAGACTTTAGAACTTTGCTTGGTATATCAATCGAGACCACAATGATGAGTACTAAGGACTTAGCTGGAGTAACCTGATTAACTGGTAAATTTCTAGGAATACACCAAAAAGCCTATATGTTGTGATATTAACTAACCACACTGGTTAGTTAACCCCATGTATAACCTTTTGCCTACTCTCACTATAAGAGTAAGATATCCCTAGAAAAACCTGTTGAACCATTCTTGGCTTTTTTACACTAAATGTCTATTTTGTTACACAGTTACACCTTAGCCTACCCTATAGATTAAACCTATTTAATCAAAGTTGCTAGTTTTATGTGTGTAAAGTTCTGTAGTTCCTGTGTCAAAGTGAAATTTTTTATCTCTGGTTAGGTCGAGAAATTGCACAATGCAATGGGAATGTAAAAAATTTGTAGCTCGTGTATTTTGCTACTTTTGCAATTATGTTTTATATCCGAAGATGAAGTGTTTAAAGAAAATTATCCGGATGAATTATGATGGTGAAGACGGTGAAATTACACCAAGATTCGTATTGTTATGTTGGTTGAAAAAAAATGGAAAAATAGAAAATTACAAAAAAAAAGAGAAGGGAAGATAGGTAGTCAGTTCGTTGAACTTAAACCGATAAATTACTTGGAGGATCGATTATTCGTTGATATGTGGTAAAAATCAACGATGTATAGTTTTGTATAAAAGTGGTCGATATCACCACTTGTCTTGTAAAAGTATGTATAAGTTGGGATGATTGGGAAGTTGACCGTTATGGGAACGCCAACTTAGGTTGTCTTTGTCATTTTATGATCGAGACGTTCGTGTATATATTTCTAAGACTTTATCATGGAACGGTCGAGAAAGTTTCTAGCAACTTGATGTGTGCTTAAACACACATCATTTTAGCCCCAAAAAACACTAATAGATGGACTAATAACCATAAAATATGAGTAATTATATTGCAAATATGTTTGTATTATGTTATTATGTCTTACAGGTACAAAGGATTGAAAACAAAGCAAAAACATTAATTATCGGGTATCTTTCGACGACGTTTTCATGTTTATTGAGATTCAAACGAACCCAAAAAAAATCCCCGAGCACTTCATTGGAAAGGGGACAAAATTACAAGTCTGACGGTGCCTTCATCTTTTATTGGTCCTGCCCGATACCATTTATATGGGTCGGACTTACCCATACTTATTAGAAGACTAAGCCTAATCTTGTTTAACCAACATCAGCCCAACATATATAATTCCTTGCTACTACTCAGATCAGCCCAGTAATTGAAGTGCATGCAAAATTCAAATCTAACTCAAGCTCAATTCCATTTAAAATGTTGCTGAATTTTAACGCTGGACAAAGATAAAAAAGCCAGCGAGTGTGCAGCACTTCCCCAAATTAATTCAAAGAGGCGCGTGGAGACCCCCACTGGCACCCACTATACTTCTTTTAACCATTCAAATGCCGACACGTGGCAGAACCTTTGTTAAATATCCTACAAAGGGAGTACGAGGAATGTGTGAGGAGAATTAATATGCGTTCTTTTAACGCTGTATTTGGGATACGTGGCATCTCAAGATTGGTGGATCTAAGAATTTTTAGTTGGCAGGTACGAGGAAAGGTGTAGATTCCTAGAATTTTACACAAATATAGAACTCGAGTGAGAAAGCTAGAGAGAGAGAGTGGAAAGGAGAACACATATATGAAAACACACTTAATGTGTGTGTACAAATGATTCAACCAACACCCTCTCCATGTGTGGAGAGCGTATAAATAGTCTTATAATGTCGGGCCGGGCCGAGCTTTCTATGGGCTTTTCATAAGTCGGCCCAGTTAGCTTACTAGCTAATACATATTGTAGACTACGAGCTAATTAAGTAAATACGTGGAGTGACCGATCCTTTTTTGGATTCTTAACAATCTCCTCCTAAGGGAGGTCACTCCAATGGGTGATCCTTTGACCACTTACTAAGATTATCAAAGGATTGATTGAGCTGATGCAAATTTAATGGAATGTCCCCCCGTGAAGATGATTCTTCAGAACTCAGGTCTGGAGTAAGATTATGGAGGAGGGGTTCATTATCAAATTGATCATTTTGAATTCCTTGAATTTGTTCTTTAACACCTTGATGAATGACTAGAAATTGAATCACCTGAGTTGTTGGATAAGTACTAACAGATGGTACATCTTGAACAATTATGGTTGATGAAAGACTACTGGTTGTATTAGTAGATGATTGTGTAGCAGCGGGAAGCATAAGAGATACAACACTTTATGGAGGCTGAAAGTATTCCTCAAACAATGGTTGAGACATGATATCATAGTCTTTCTTGGATGGTGGAACATACGGTGATGAAGAAACTAGGTTTTGCACGAGTCCTGAACTGATGTATCCAGTAGTCAATAATTAAGGCTCGGGTCCTAAACTGAATTGTATAGAAGCCATATGACCATTTGAGGACGGGAGCGTACTTATATTCAAGAGACCAAATATGAGTTAAACCGTATAGATCACATTTTATTCACTATTCTCTCCTTCCAAAATTGCATATGTGATTGCCATTTTTGATTGAACAAGTGAATTAAAATACAAGTTAATGTACGTTGATCCACAAGTTGTTGATAAGAATGGTCATAAACAAGAAGATTTCTCTTCTTCCGAAGATAAAGCGCACTAAAGCGTACACCTATCTTTTCTTTGAGGAGCGAGGCCTGAAGTGTTGTCTACATACGCCATTATTTTTGTGCATCAGATTAGAATCCCTTGAACCCCTGGCTTATGAGATATCAGTCTTTTCGGGAACCAAACTCCAAGACTTTCCTTTATAGGATTAAAAGATGTACATGCACTTAAGTTAGGAGTACTTGCACTGACATTAAGAGTTTGATCGCATTCATATGTGTTAGTGATATCATCATTTGAACCATTTGGAGGTTCACTCTCAACTTTGGTTGTGCTATTAATGAACATCTTTGCAGTAGGTATCCACCTAAGACTAGCAATCTTGAAAATTCTACCCGTCGGTTTCCACCTTAGACAAGATCTAGGAGTGTTTGGTTTCTCATGAACAGCGGACGACTTATTGGGAGAAAACCTATATCCTTTAGAGATCCATCTTTCTGGTTTGTTTACATTAGGTATCCTTTTTGCGGGTTTGATGTTGTTTCTAGACTCAGGGGATTGAACCTTAGCACAAGAATTCACCTCTTTCAGGAATTTTATTATACAATCATCATGATTAGCATTAAAGATACATTTTTGACAAGTCGAGCAAAACAAGTGTTTGGAGTCCGAAAAGGAACTAGAATTCCTAAAGTAATCTACTAGTGGCACACCATTTAACATTCCACAACTACTCTTAGGTACAGGCAAACTCTTAGATGTTTGATTGTTGCTCCTAGGTTTTGGTTTGCTACCATTAGTAGTGTTTTGAAGGCTAGTAGTATGCATCACACTAGGTTTAAGATTCGTATTTTTGTCTTATGTTTTTTTATTAGCTACCTCTAGATAGTACTTATGAGCCAT
>BQNB010003987.1:78854-81354 GCA_026074375.1 Tanacetum coccineum | reverse complement strand
ATTTGACTGTCATAATCCCAAGTGAATTGCGAATCGATGAACACCTAAAATTGTTTGTTGAACACCCAAAAGGCAGCCATCGATCTATCTTCTTGAAATTTGTCTTTGTCAAGTTGCTTTTGGAGTTGATCCAAGTTTAGTAACATTGAGTCTCTGAAAGTCTGAACATCTTGATCAAAGAGTAACGCAAATTCCCGTTCAAATCCTCCCTCAGATCCAGGTCTTTTTAAGTCGTTGTTTGAAAGAACCTGGAGAAGTGAATGAAGTAGTCGAAAAGATGCCATGCAACTCTCCTTTGCTTTGTCTTGCATTTGTTGCAACTGATGCAACTCTCTCTCTCTATTGTGAATTTAAATTCAAATATTCCATTATAATTTGATGTGTGAAATTAAATTAAGGATCTTAAGTAGATTAAGTGATTGTTGTTGTGGTTATGAGAAAGAAATTATACTTTACGGGATTTTACAAATCTATGATTTAAACCGAGAAAAGAATAAACTTTTACATGATGTTACAAAATCAAGAAGAAACCGTGAAATGATAATTGTTATGGACTGTTTTAGAAATCGTTATTGTAATTGAAGTACTTGAACTTTTGTTAACGATTGGTTGAGCTAAAAGGCTAACTATGTAATTAATTGAAACTAAAAATTAACTAACTAAAAAATTTAAACTTTGTGAAAAATAAAGGTTAAAATTGAAAATTTATTGTAACTACAGACTAAAATTAGAATTATTTGAAAACTAGAGGTTAAAATTAAAATTGTTTTACAACTTAAGGACTAAAATTGAAATTGTTTTATAATTGTAAACTAAAAGTTAGAGTTGTAAATGTTTTGAAAGTTGGAGGTTAAAATTGAAGATGTTGTTAAACTAAGGACTTAGAGTAATATTTGTTATTAATTTAAGGACTAAAAGTGAACCTATTTAAAAACTAAAGTTTAAAAATGAAAAATTAAAATTTTGAATTATATTAAAAAATTGTTTCATGCCTTATATGATTTGCATCTTCGTCTTCTTGTTTAAAACGTTTTGTAGAGTTTAGTTTGCGGTTTCGTTTTAGAGTAATTCAACAAAAGCCGAGTACGTCACGACGATCGTTGAAGGACTGCGATGCTAATGGTAGTCGTTAGAAGACCCGCGAACGTCGAAACTCGTAACCCGAAAAACCCGAAAACCGTTTGTCTTCTTCGTTTGTAAACCAAACCACCACTTGAATGATGATCAACAAGCCGCTGTTAAGCTCGAACAAACCGCTGCCTATTGAAAATTAGCAAACCGCTGCCAAACTTAACACCAAACCGCTGGCAAGTTTTTAATTTGTCAGAGTCACGTTTAGGTAAACCTTGAAAAACAGCAAACCACTACAACATGTTATTAAAATGCTATGACAACCCACTATGGACAAACCTCTACAGACAAACCGCTATGACAGAAACCAAGCCGCTACAAGAACAAATTTGGGACCACAGCCAAACCGCTGCGGGTACTATGTTTTGTTTTCTTGCACACGTTCAACAAACAAACAAAAAAACACGGTACAATATTGTCCTTCCTTTGAACAAATCGCTATGAAGAACTCTTAAACAAAAAACAAAACTATGCTTCAGAAAATGAGAAAACAAAACATAAAACCGAGACTAAACAACTTATTAATAAGATCGAAAGTACAACGAGACTAAATAAGCTATATTACGCTTTAAAAAGATGACCAAAGAAGAATAAGCCAAAAATTGTAAAGCTTTGAAGCTATGATCGATTTTGGAAGGAAAGCTTATAGCCTTTTGTTTTGAACATAAGTAAAACCTTAAAACTAGCAAATATGCCGTGATTAATACGCTAGTAAAATAAGCTTGAATAAGCTATATTAAGAACAAAGAAGCCATGAACAGTTGTTAACTACAGCTAGTTGAAGTTTTTATAAGAGAATGATATGAACTTGTTTATCAAATAATAAAATAAACTTATAAAAGAAAGAAAAACAAACACAGTAAACTTGTTTTCTTGACAAACCAAAACGCACCCTTATTGGGTTCTTGTTGTCTTGTGGCCCTTAGTTACTAAAATAATAATAGTAATCACGTTTTGATTTGTGTTCAAAGACTAATACTGTGTAAACAAAAAGAAAACAAAAAAAGATATACCGAATAGTAGAATATCTCAAATAAGCCGTAACCACTTATCACCACAATAATCACACTAAACGCCCCAAGTCACAACCATGGTGATGATACTAATTGAAGAACTAGCCAAGAACTTAGAAAAGTACAAATATTGATCTAAACCAAGCAGCAAAACGCACATATACACGATCTAATCATCCCATGAGCTCTGATACTAATTGTAGATTTCTAGGATTTCACACAAATATAGAACTAGAGAGAGAAAGCTAGAGAGAGAGAGAGAGAGAGAGAGTGGAAGGGAGAACACATATATGAAAACACACTTAATGTGTGTGTAAAAATGATTTAACCAACACCCTCTCCATGTGTGGAGAGGG
>BQNB010003987.1:6493-73105 GCA_026074375.1 Tanacetum coccineum | reverse complement strand
GATGGGTTCAAGTGGGTTTCTCAGTACATCAAGTAGAGGTATAAAAGCTGACTTTTGGTTTTATTTGTTACAAAAATGTTACTAGTATTTTGAATTAGTGGAGTTAAGCTTGCAAATACTTTATTATATATGTTTATCTTGTTATGTGGTCAGATAACTTCTAAGCGTGCATGATATATATTTGTAAGCGTCTTTGGTTGATTTTTAAGTATTAGAATGTTATTGTCGTTACGTGGATGCTTTTTTTGTTGGTTTCGTTTCAAGAATCGTAATTTTTAAAAACAGACTTTCAGACCCGTTGCAATATCAGTCCATAGTTGATGCCGAATGGAATATAATATATGATAAGCTAGATAAATGTGTACAGAGTGGTGCCAAAATTGTCTTGTCGCGTCTGGCTATTGGTGATCTCGCAACACAGGTGGGTGAATTGTTATATCTGAACATTGACTTTTGTCCCTGCAAATGTAACTTAATTATTTTATAAGGAATCTTGTGACTCGAAGGTTCAAACATCTGACTTGAATGATTTTTTGGTCATCAGTATTTTGCAGACCGAGATATCTTTTGTGCTGGTTGAGTTGTTGAAGATGATCTGCATCTTGTTACAGCTGCAACTGGTGGTATCGTACAGACATCGGCCAACAATGTAACTGAAGAGGTGATGATTTCTATTGATACAGTTTTGTAATTTAAAGATAGATTTACCGCTCCTTTTCACGTTTATGGTTATATTAGACATTAATTGGTCATATTGTATTATCTATTTAAAAACAACCCATTCAAAATTCTTGTCAATAACTAAAAAAAAATTATGACGTGGAAAAAACCGGCTATTAATAAGTTTCGTGGTTCATAATGGTATTATTTTGGGTAGAGTATGCATAATGAGACAAGAAGTTCTTCGAGGTGGAGCTGATCAGGTTCTTCTCACACTATTCTGAATATTTTTTGTTCTTTCTTTATATTTTTGGTCAACTCAGTTATTTTTTGGAAGAAGGTTGTTCTTTATAAGACAGAAAACGTTTGGGATCAATCCTTTTAAAAATAATATAATGGGGAACACCATATACTTGAATATGGTGTGTGTGCTTATCGTCATACGCTATTTTTTGATTTGCACCCCATGAAATTAATATTATTTTTTTGTTGGACCTCGTAAAAGATGCTTTTTATGTGTGTCTGTGTGTGTATCTGAAGAATTGTTGGATATCTGCATTAATATGTTATCTTTATCTGATTATAGTTTATTGAGAATCTAGCGTCAAGTTTACACGATGCCATCATGATTGTTAGGAGGGCCATGAAGAATTCCCACTTGTGGTTGCTGGTGGCGGCTATTGATGTATGATGGTCTCACTATTTAGAGAGGTGATAGTCTACAAGCTCTGTTGGTTTATGCGGTCATGAAATCAAATACTTTAACTGCAGATGGAGAAAAGCCGACACTTGTGGCAACATTGGCCACGCATGATAGCTGGAAAGTCCCAGCTATATAAACAGCCTTTGCTAAAGCACTGAGGTTATTCCAACGACAACCTTTGGTGACAATGCCGATTCTATGCAACTGATGTACTTAACAAATTGAGCTAAAGCATGCACTTCCGTCTGTTGGTCTTTTGATATTACATTACAATATCCAGTGTCTGCAACAAGATTTTGGTCATGGTTTCCATTAATAATTTTCTTAAATAGGTGAGTCTCACTTGGGATAGAATTAACACAAGTAGGTATTTGGATTCTTTTTGAAACTTTGTGTGGGAGCCAGCAGTGGTAAAGGTAATGCTTTATTATGATAAGTCGTTTTCTTTCTTTGTTGATTTTTATTTAGTTAAGGTTGCATACTTTTTTTTATCTACAGATTAAGATATAAACTGCTGCAGCTGACAGCATGCCCTAATCTTAAACGGTGATGAAAAACCAAAAACCCAAAGTAACCATTTTGTATTCTTCCTTAACTTTTTGTACAATATTATAAGAAAATATAGTTAATGGTTAATTTTGATCTATAAAACAATACTAAAAATCTGTAAATAAAAACATTTAGGAGATTGTTTGCATTGAAAATAGACTCTAGGCGACTTTCAACCCCATTGACCCATTCCCGTTTCAGAGCCCTTTTTTTACCATGATACAAACTGACCCGTTTTATATCAAAGACAACCCAAATCAACCCACTTTTGCTACCTGTGCTCTCAAACATTGATTCTTACAACAAGTCTTTGATGCAATTACAAAATGTCAGGCAATGTCAAAGTTATGAATGAGATAAGATGTAAGTTGAAGATAGAATTGCTCGTTTTTAGGTATACCGTCCAAACCCTAACTCCTATACTTATTGCGATCATTCTCTGAGGGATTTGTTAACATGTCTCAGTTTGCATTGCAGTCCGAAAGTGCACAAGGAGACGCTGCAGCTGGTATAGGTAGAGGTGGCGGTGGCATGCGTGGTGGACGTGGAAGAGGGATGCGTAGACGTTAATTGTTTTTTGTTATGTGGCATATTATTTAAACTTAAACCTAGGCACGAGCATGGGATTTGTAACATGTTTGTTCCTGAGTAGTTTTGGCTATTGTGTGAAGACTTCCTTCCAAGTTCCAACTTGTTATGCTGATTTTTTGTAGCTGTATTAAATTTGTATGGAACTTGCAACTTTTTAGCTTGGGATTCAGTAGGATCATTTTAAAATCGATCTTGTGAGTAGTTTCTTGTTTGTCGTCTCAGACATACTCTAATCATTTTTTTTCAGATTCTCTAATTCTGTCAAAAACATTTTGCCAACTAAACAAATCCTAAAGGCTTTTACTGTGAAAACGTACGCATGTTGTGAATCATGAGGTCAGCAAACAAAAGAATAAAATGACTAAAAATTGCACCGAAATGTAAAGTTTATACAAACACTCAATTCAAAGTCAAATATAACCTCCACAATTCAGGGGGTTACTATCACAAGTGCAATATAATAGATGAAACATTCTCATCATTTTCTTTGGGTGAATTTTAATTGGTTGACAAACAATGACATGAATATTTAATTTCTCCAATTAAGGGAACAATACTTTACAAAGTTTACATATATCTAACATGTTTTCTGTGTTCTATGAGGCTACATTGCTTATTACACATGACAACCAAAATATTAAGACAAGTTCAATGCTAGTAAAACTTATAATACAAATTAAAATCAGTCTTTTCCCATCTTTTAAGGATGTGTTTTGACTGATTTTGGGTGATGTGAAATAGAAAATTGAAAGTTAAAACTCAAAGCACATCAAAGTCCTACATTCGATTGTTATTTACATGCTTATTTTTAACTTTATTAAAGAACCGACAAAAAATGAAAACAAAAGTTGTTTGTGTAGGCAGAGCAGTCAAAAGAGTGGGTCTCATGATAATAAGCCACTTCACAAGTCATGCACATCCATGTTGCTTTTTTTTTTTTTTTTTTTTTTTTTTTTTTTTTTTTTTTTTTTTTTTTTATTTGTTTTTTTTTTTTTATTTATTTTTTTTTTTTTTTTTTTTTTTTTTTTTTTTTTTTTTTTTTGTTGTTTGGAAGTTTGTTTTGTGGTTGGAATTTTGAGTTGTGTTTGTTTTGTGGTTTTTGTGGTTTGGGTTGATTGTTTGTTTTTTGGCATTTTTGTGTTTGTAGTTTGGTGTTGTCGTTGGAAGTGTTGGTAGTGGGGGTCATTGGGTTGTTTTGTTGTTTGGTTGTTTTGGTTGGTTTGTGTTTTTGTGGGTTTGGTTTGTTGTTGAGTTTTTGTTGTTTGGTGGTGGTTTTTTTTTTCTTTTTGTGAGATTGTGGTTTTTTGAGTATGGTGGGGTCGGATCATATATTTTGGATTTTTTTTTTTTTATTATTAGTGGTGTGTTGTGTTGGTGTTTTTTTTTTTTGTTTTTTTTTTTTTTGTTTTTTTTTATTTTTTATTTTTTTTTTTTTTTTTTGATTTATGGTTTTGTGGGGTTTTTTGTTGTATTTTTGGGGGTTGTTTTTTGGTGTTAGTGTTTGGGGTTTTGAGTTGTTGTGGATTGGTGGTGTGGTTGGTGTTTTTTGGTTATGTTGTTGTGTTTATAATTGTGGTTTTTTTGTGTTTGTTTGTTTTTGTTGTGTTGGTTTTGGGTTTTTTAGTGTTTTTGGGGTTTTGTTGTTTGTTTGTGTTGTTTTTTGGTTTTTTTGTTTGTGTGAAATGTTTTTTTTTTTTTTTTATTTTTTTTTTTTTATTATTATTTTGTTTTTTTAAATTTTATTTTTAGTGTTTTTTGTTAGTTTGTTGTGTTGAGCGTTGTTTTTGTTGTGTTTGTGTTTTTGGGTGGTTTAGTGTTGATGTTAGAGCTTTGGGTTTTGTAGTGGTTGGAGGTGTTTATTGTTTGGTTTGGTTTGGGGATGAGTGTGGTTTGTTTTGTTTTGTGGGTGTTGGGTGGGGGTGTTGCAATATCTTGTTGATTGTGCTTTTTTTTTATATTATTTGGTTTATTTTTTTTTTTTTTTTTTTTTTTTTTTTTGTTTTTTTTTTTTTTTTTTTTTTTGTTTTGTTTTTTTTTTTTTTTTGTTTTTTGTTTTTGTTTTTTTTTATTCATTTATTTTTTGCTTTTTTTTTTTTTTTGTGGTGTGTGGTTGGTATGGTTGAGTTGGGGTTTTTTTTTTTTTTATTTATTTTTGCTTTATTTTTTTTTTTTTTTCTTTTTTTTTTTTATTTTTATTTTTTTTTTTGTTTTTTTTTTGTATTTTTTTTTTTTTTTTTTGTTTTTTTTTTTTTTTTTTTTTTTTTTTTTTTGTTTTTTTTTACTGCTTTTATTTTTTTTTATTTTTATTTTTATTTTTTTTTTTTTTGTTTTTTTTTTTTTTTGTTATTGTTTTGTTTTTTTTTTTATTTTCGTTTATTTTTTTTTTATTTTTTTTTATTTTTTTCTTTTTTTTTTTTTACTTTATGTTTTATAAATTTTTTCTTTGATTGTATTAAATTTTTTTTTTTTTTTTGTTTTTTTTTTTTTTTCTAATATTATGTATTTTTTTTTATTTTTTTATGTTTATTTTCATTTTTTTTTTTTTATTTTTTATTTTGTTATATTTTTTATTTATGATTTATGTTTTTTTTTTTTTGTTTTTTTTTTTTTTTTGTATATGTTTTTTTTATTTGTTTTGGTTTATTTTTTTTTGTAGATATTTTTTTCTGACTTTCTTTATTTTTTTATTTTGTTTTTTAGACGGTTTCTTTTTTTTTTTAATTTTTTTTTGTGTGTTTTGGTTATTAGATTTATTTTTTTTTTATTTTTCTTTTTTTTTTAGTATTGGTTTATTTTTTTATTTTTAGTTATTTATTTTTTAAGTTTTTTTTTGGTAAGTTCTTTTATTTTGTTGTATCTATATTATATGGTTGTCATTATTTATTTTTTTTTTATTTTTTTGATTTTTTTTTATTTTTTTTATTTGTTTATTTTTGAGTTTATTTTGATTTTTTTTTATTTTGATTATTTTTTATTATTGGCTTTGTTTTTTTTAATTTTATTCTTTTTTTTTTTTTTGTTTTAGCTTTTATTGTTAATATTATTGTTAGTTTTTTTAATTTATAGAATATTATAGGTTATTTTTTTTTTTTTTTCATGATTTTTTTTATTTTTTTTGTTTGTTTTTTATATTTTTATTTTTGTTATTTAGAGATTTACGTTTTTTATATTTTGTTTTTATTTTTTTTTTTTTTTTTATTTTTTTTTATCATTTTGTTTGTGATAGGTTTTTTTTTTTAATTATTTCATCGTTGATGGGATTATTTTTTTTTTTGTATTTTTTTTTGTTTTTTGTTTATTTTTTTTTTTATTTTTTTATAATGCTTTTTTTTTTTGTTATTATGTTTATTTGCATTTATTTCTGTTTATCTTGTTTTGTAATATCTGTTTTTTTGTTTTTTGTGTTTTTTGTTTTGTTGTTTTTTTTTAATTTTTTTTAATTTTTTTTATTATTTTTAATTTTTTTTTTTTTGCTTTTTTTTTATTTTTTTTTTTTTTTTTTTTTTTTTATTAAAATTGTTTTTGTTTTGGATATGGTTTGTTTTTATTTTTTTTTTTTTTTTTTTTTTTTATTTGTATTGTATTTGCACATGTTTTTTTTTTTTTTTTTTTATTATTTATTTGTCCTTTTTTTTTTTTTTTATTTTTTTATTTTTTTTTTTTTTTTTTTTTTTTTTTTTTGTTACATGTTTTCTGTGTTCTATGAGGCTACATTGCTTATTACACATGACAACCAAAATATTAAGACAAGTTCAATGCTAGTAAAACTTATAATACAAATTAAAATCAGTCTTTTCCCATCTTTTAAGGATGTGTTTTGACTGATTTTGGGTGATGTGAAATAGAAAATTGAAAGTTAAAACTCAAAGCACATCAAAGTCCTACATTCGATTGTTATTTACATGCTTATTTTTAACTTTATTAAAGAACCGACAAAAAATGAAAACAAAAGTTGTTTGTGTAGGCAGAGCAGTCAAAAGAGTGGGTCTCATGATAATAAGCCACTTCACAAGTCATGCACATCCATGTTGCTTTTGCCTTGATCATGTTTATCATTATTTAAATTCAAATCTCAATCTGCTCAGTATATCTATTTATGTTCATAGACCGCGACGGAATCAGGGTGAGTTTCAGGGTTTTGAGACAGTCATGGACTTTTACAGCGTAATGTCAATTTTTCTAAAAAACATAAATTTTCAGAAATACATCTGGTCCAAAAAATTGTGTTTATAATTTTATTTAGTTTTCCTTAATTGGACATGGTCATTTTCAGTCTCCTCAAACACATAAATAACATCATATTGAAGTGGTATAATACAACTATGAGAATGATTAGGAAGCATAAAAATATACGAGTAACTAAATTTATGACTAATTTATAGGTGGTTGTTTATCGGTTTGTGAATGAGTAAGTTTCTACAACAACCTGACATGACACTGACACATAAGTTTAGACACACTTTTAAGGATTTTAACATTATACTCATTGTTATGTGGCCAACCTTTCACACATCGTGCATCATTAAGGTCGGGCAATTTTAGAAATGGTTTAGTCATAAGTTTGACCGAACCAAATTTTGGTTATTTTGTGCATGGAGAGAGCGGTATTGCGTGTGTTTGTGTTTATGTGTAGTATATTTGTGTGGTTAATTTAGTGGATACCATTACGGCTGTTTGGTCATTAATTTGATCAGAAAATGACTAATGATGTGGAGCTCATGTAGCGATGCTTAAGATGGTTGAACCTGTCATTTGGTTTCTTGATTTGTTTGTTGTTTGGCTATTCATATTATTTTATTACGTATTACTTTGTTAGCACTTCTTTCTCACCTGATAAACTAATACTATAAGCTTTGAAACACAAAAATAGTTTATTGATCGATCATTTGACAAAGATGCCATAAATTAAGGAAAAATTTACAAACACAAGAAAAAAAGTTACTTGATTGATAACAATCTTGCTCAAAATATGAACATCTCTCTCCCCAATAACACTTGCTAGATTTTTAAAGTGTTTTATAAATAATTTGTAGGACCTAACTATAAACTTGATGGAATGAAAGTAAAAATGTAAATTTAAGTAAATGGTAGTTAGTTTATAATGTAAAACTGATATGCCACGATGTAAATGTTATGGTTTTTTTTCCTAAAATTGGAAAGGATGACCCCGCAAAATTATATATATACTCAAAAGAGAAAAGAGAAGTTAAACGACGTCGTTTTCCCTACTTTCTACAGTGCTGCTACAGTACCACTTACATGGACTAACTTTAGCCCAGAGGTGTTGATCCAATCCAATAACGTTATTCAACAAAAAATGGTTCATGTTTGGGCCTTTTTATTACAGTAGCCGAAAAAAGAAAAATGTTCCCACAAAATAGAAAAAAAATATATTATAAAAGTACCGATTTATTCAGATCAAAAAATACCCGCGGAAATATCTTCGAAACCTAATAACTTTAAAATAACCGACATGGGTCACAAACATACAACTCTAGACTTGCATTAACATATATATACTAAAAATGGTATTAAACGGTGTCGTTTTACGCCACTAAAAACCATAAGCTCAAATATATAACACATATTTATTCAAATCCCATAAAATTATATTCAAAAAAAAAGAAAAAACCATATAGCAAAAAAAAACAAACCTTTAAACATAAGACCCAAGACACAAGCCCATATAGAAAAATAAAACAAACTATTAAACATGAACCAGAAAAAATAAACCCGCAAAAAAATATAAAAAAAATAACGCCCCGCAGCAACGCGATCCGCGAATTATGCACTGCGGCAACGCGCTGTCTATGTAACCAAATCGCACAAAAATAAGCCATGCCGCAACGCTAGGAAGGTCCATCTATGACGCAATCAAAAACCGCCCTACGCTAAGCAATTTTTTTTTTGAAAACTTAAAAAAAAGACTAATACCCCGCAGCAACGCGCGGCCAATCATGCTTGTTAAAAAAAAAACGAAAGGATATTTTCAGCAAGAAGAATGTTTATCCATACCGATAATAAGACTTCAGGTAAATCTTTCAATTATAAAACCATACAAAAATGAACCCTCCGGGTCATAATAAATGTTTTCGACCCGACTGGCCCGACCCGCTATTTAATTAAATGTTGATCCGGGTACAATTAAACCAGGTTCACCCGTTTTCATTTAGTGCATGCCTAATTCACTCTCATCTCTCTCATCTGTCTCTTCTCCACATACGTGTCATCACTCGCTTCTCTCATATCTTTTCTACCTCCATCTGGATTCCACTAATCTCTCTAAACACCACACCATCTCTCTGGCTTATAGGTGTTTTGTGATAATCGTGTTGAAGGTTAACACACAAAAAAACACACACAAACTTTCCAGCAGTGTTTTCTGGAAGGTGACATTGTATAGCAGATTTTAGGATGCAGATGGAGAAGAAAGATCATGTTGACACACATAGTGGAATGTAATTTTTTTTATTTATAAATTTCGCTATATTTTTGAACGATTGTGGTTAAAGAACACACACACACACACTTAATGATGGATTGCATGTTACTTTATGATAAAATTAGGGTAATTTTTTAGTTTACGGTTTTTGTTGATTTTGTGCTTTTTTATGTTTTTAGATTAGGGTTGTGTGTTAATTTTAGGGGTTTATAGGGGGTGTTTGGATTGACTTATTTTACCATCTTATGAGACTATTTAATTTTTGGAGATAGATTTTTACACCCGCAGACTTATTAGCAGCTTGCTTTTTTAGGGCTTATGGGGTTATTTTGTTGATGTTATGCCTTATTTATAAGACATTGTTTCAAGATAGTTGGATTAGTTTTTTTCCCCGCTTATGAGCTTTTTTTGTAAAGCAGGTAAGGTTTATTTATTGGGCTTGCGGGGTTTCGGCAGGGCAACACCATAAGAATGGTGTTTTCAGCCTTGGTGCTACCTGTCCTTTTATCTTGGGTGGTGAAGTTGACCCGTATCTTGGCGGGGTAGCACAACTTCGTGCTTGCAGCCATGGCATTGATGTTTCGATCATGCTTGGTTGCATTTGATTACTCTTGCTTTGGTTATCATATGGCAGCTTATTTTTTTATTGATCATGGGGGTATCTTGCCTACGCAACTACACCCTGAATTTGGTTGCATAGTCATGGCGAGGCAAACTAAAAGATTTGCAGCCATGACGGGGCAAATTAATACATTTACAGCCAAGGCGGGGCAACTGATTAGATTTTCAGCTATGGGTCGCGTTTACAACACGGTTTGCTTATGCTTATATTTTCAATGTTTGAAACGGAAAGGTGCTTGAAATCTGCCCTTTTCCTTAACCGGCTCGGTTTCGGCAATTTCTTCATTGCCGCCATTCATGGTGTGTGACGCTGTTGATCGTTGTTTGCCTATGATGACTTGGAATGTGTGACTAAAGTTAACAAAGAAAATGCAAATGTTAGGCTATGATGATGGGATTTTAGCACATATAATGCTTATACAGCTATTTTAGCTTTATTCTAGGTGATGAAGATAACTATAATAGTTTGCTTCATCGTGGTGGGTGAAATCAACCCGTATCTTGGTGGGGCAGCACGACGTCGTGTTTGCAGCCACGTCGGATTGGATACTATTTTATCCCATCCCGTGTTCGTAAATCTGAGCCAAACGGTTTCTTGAGGCTTATATACAATCCTATTGAGGCCAATTGTTGGATTTTCAGCCATGGCCGGTTGGTAGCGTTACACACCATGAATGGTTGGTAGCGTTATTGTTGTTTTCATGTTGTATTCTCATGAGTTGAAAAATAATTGCATTTGCAGCCATGGCCGGTTGGTAGCGTTATTGTTGTTTAAAGACATTAGTGGATTGCATGTTACTTTATGATAAAACATTCTCATGAGTTGTATTCTCATGAGTTTGTTGTTTTCATATGCAAATCCAAACGGTTTCTTAAGGCTTATATGCAAATCCAACAGTAACGATATCAACCTGCCATGGCTGCAAATACAACATGAAGAGATTGTTGTTTTCATGTTGTATTCTCATGAGTTGAAAAATAATTTTTAACGAGAATGAGTTACTTTGGTTGGTAGCGTTATTGTTGTTTTCATGTTGTATTCTCATGAGTTGAAAAATAATTTTCAATGAGAATGAGTTACCCTGTGCTAGATCTCTTTGATGCCACCGATCTCTTCGTTGCCGCCGTTTATGGTGTGTGGCGATGTTGATCGGTGTGTTGTGACAACCATGACTTGAGCAGGTTAGTCAAACCGTTAATGTTGACTTATGTGTCTGTTACAAAGTATGGTTTATGTGATTCTATGTGATTTTATGTGTTTATGAGGTATTGGTAACCAATCTATTAAGTGTGATCATCTCAATGAGATTAGAATGATGAGAAAATTTGTTGAGTTCATTTCGTTCATTTTTAATGACAAGGAAATGATTTTTTTTAATAATTGAGCGTTTGCAAGTTAATTGTGTAAGTAAATATACACGTATACGTATTTTGTGTTAGTTATCTAAGATATGTTAGCGTTTAAGTGTTAGATTAAGAAAATGTAAAATTTTTATTTTTAGAAAGTTAGGTTGGAAATGAAAAGTTATTTTAGAAAGGCAGTAAACTGCGTTTATGCAAAAAGGTATAGTCAAATTAATTAAGGTTTTTATAAAAACTTAAGGTTTTAATTGTAAAGATATAATAAATATATATATATATATATATATAAAATATATTTTTTGGCCGAGTAAGGAAAAAAGACAAGAAAAAAAAAGAGTTTAAATACAATCCAATCTAAAACTATTTAGAGTTAGTTTAGGACTCTTCTAATGCCTATATATACTAAACCTGAAGAATCCCTAAATCTCCGCAATACACAAAGTCGACCAGCCAAAGGAGGGGGAAAATAGAAGCAAATTTTTTTAGGGTTATCGCTTAAAGGTACGATCTGATCTTTTTAATTATAATTTGTTTTTAATTCTAGTAACAAAGTTTATATGGATTAGGGTTAAATTTAGTTTAATAAAATAGGGTTTTGTAATACCAAAAGGGTTTATGATATAATAATGTTAGTTTAATCATTAGATCGATCGAATTAGCGATATGATCATGCGTTAGGGCTTAAATCACTCGAATTAGATGTTTAATTCACTGCAGAAAGTTAGGCAATTTTGTAATGAGCATAACTCGGTCATAAAAGATCAAATAAATAATTTACAACATACTGGAGATAACCTCAGAGAGTCTACTTTCTAGAAAAGCCGGTCTCATAAGTTTTTATGGTCGGGAAGTGGGTCAAATGGTCATTACAAAATCGCTGTGTAAAAAAGTAACGAATTTCAGTTTTGGTTTTGATTTTTCTAAATATACTTAGACACTGAGTTAGAGGCTCTAAGTTACGTGGAAGTTATTTCATATATCGTGTGTGACCTATTAATTTTTGCTAAGGTCATAGTGGGGTCTAAGTTGGGTTATTAATGCCATACTTTTAGGAGGTCAGATTCTGGACGAATTTTAAACACTTTGGATTAATGAATATCAAGGGTATTTTATAAAAGGTTGGTGACTTTGGGAGAGGCTAATGAAAGGTTCATAAAGACATAATGTAGCATTATTAATTTTTGTTTGGAATTTATGAGAGAGTGTTTAAGTAGTTGCGTTTAGTGCGTGCAAGTAAGTGTAACAATCTGCTTAAAAACCAGAAAGATTTAAGGAATAGCATTTAAATTTAAAATGAAATATGTAAAGAAATGTGTAGAAGGTCTTAATAATGTTGGACTATGATAGATACCTAGGTATCCATCCTAGTTTGTAGTGTAGCATCATAATGGGTTGAATGCCTAAATGAGGTAGCTAATAATGTGTTTAATTGTTTAGATTGTTCGTGAGATTTGGTGAAGTTTGGTTGGATCTTTTTGGAAGCTAAGCATCAGGTGAGTTTCATAGTCCCACTTTTAAATATTTTTACATTGGGATGGAAATGATGCTAAATGTTTTGAATTGCTGTGATTATGTGTTTTGCTTTCATGTGAACATTATGTGATTGCTATATGACTTATTGTTGCATGTTAAATGTGGTTTACTTGCATGTTCTATATTAACATGTCAAGTGTTATTGATTTGGGATCGGAGGGGTACGCCTACCCAGTATTGTTGGTCTAGGCCTAAGTATAAGCTCCATCTGGTATACTTTTAACTGCGTAAGTGACATATGGTATCAGGGGTAATGTTCCTACCCAATTGTTGTAATGGATCGGGGGTAATGTTCCTACCTAGTTGTTGAAATGGATCAGGGTAACGTTCCTACCTAATTGTTGTAAAGGATCGGGGGTAACGTTCCTACCTAGTTGTTGAAATGGATCGGGGGTAACGTTCCTACCTAGTATGTGGATTGCATGTTGGCATAAGTTCATATGTTACATAATTGTCCTAAATTGTTTTGATAATCGCAGTAATTGGTTTTGAAAAGTTTATAATGTGATTCTTAAACCTATGACTCTCACCAACCTTTGTGTTGACATTTTAAGCTTCATTTTCAGGTGAGCATGATGGAAATAAGATTGAAAGAAGTGGCTAGCAAGAGACCATAGGATGTCATGAAGATTTCTATTTCTTGTCTTGAATTTTTGCATTGATTGAATTTGAATAATTGTTGCATGTCTTATTCTATTGGGAGAACTTTCGTTTCATAAAAAAGACGCCTTTTGGATTTTCGGTTTAGGTTTTTTGGGTAATGATATGACACTATGAGTCATTGCTTACTATTAGCTTCATTTAGTATTCTCTTATAGAGACACCATGTGGTATGTGATGATATCCCATTTCTTGTTTAACGCCTCGCGTTTCCACCTTAGGCAGGGTGTGATATAGGTGTGACAAATACCATTATTACGTATATACACCTAGTCTTGTGTGATCACAAGTTCAAAATAGACTTTGTTTACCACCCGCCAGGTAGTTTTGAATGTTATCATTGGAATGGATTGGTATGGCATACCGACAGAGCTCTCATCGATTGTTATGAGAAGATTGTCTGTATTTCGCTTTCGAATGGCAAGATTCTTGAAGTTCAAGGTGAGAGGCCGGAAAAGGATCACCGTTCACTTGCATGTATCAAGGCTGATTAGAAAAAGCTTGATCACATACGTGTTGTCCGAGACTTCCCTAAGGTATTTCCAGACGATCTGTTAGGTTTACCTCTTGTGTGAGAGAATAGAAATTCTTTGCATTGATCGTGATTCCAGCGCATCGCCAGCTGTGAATCTCCATACCTTTTAGCCCCTTTAGAAATATAAAAATGTCGCCCCACTTAAAGAACTTCAAGAGAAGGTTTTATTCGACAAGTTTACACACCATGGGGACACGCCATGCTCTTTGTCTAGAATAAAGACGGTTTGATGAGAATGTGTATTGACTACAAGGAACTAAACAAGTTGACTATAAAGAACCGTTACCCCTCCCCAGATTGCCAGCTTGGCAATCCGTGATTGAGACAGCTTGTGCTTATTTTAAGAGTAGAATGAGTGCAAAATACCCCTTTCCTTGTACTTTCTTCAATCCAACGTGGCATTCCTTTTTGGGTATTTGGCCAATGAGAGGCTTTAGTGACGTTTTAACCCTGCCATGGTGTACTTAAACACCTGAATTGTCCTTTAATTGGGATTTGCCCCATGGTTTTAACTGAGAGGTAACTTGGGGAAGATGGGTGAACAGTGGTAAAACCACTTTTCCCGCTTCTTCTTCTTTTATAAAGGTTGGGTTTGACTTTTGTTGACCCGGGCTCATTTCTTTCTTTGACTTGAGTTTGGGCTAGGTTATAAGGGATTTGGGCTCGGGTTGTGGAGTAACAGGTTTTGGTTTAGGATTTTAACAAATGTTAACCTTTGTTTTATAAATGTTAACGGGTGTTAACATTTAGGGATTAGGGACCACTTTTATAATTTTGGATTTTATGAGGGACTGAATTGTAACTTTTGATTTTTGTCATTTTGTAGTTTGACTTAGGTTGACCATGTTAACTGAAGCTTTAACCATAGTTTGACTTTGATAGCTTCCTCCCGGCTTTTTGTATGCTCTTTCGTTCCCGTGTTCGTGTTTGCCCGGTTTAAACCGTTTTCTTGTGGTTTTTGCTTTATCCGTACCTGCACATACAAGACACAAAAACAAGCATATCTTTGCCATTTTTATTATGTTTTTGGTCTTTATTGGGTCTATTTTGATATAAAATAGATATGCGTTTTCACACATATTAAAATCCCCTAAACTAAGCGATTGCGTGTCCTCACGCAATATTATATGCCTTATAACCAAATACCTCAAAACTTTCCCAAACTAAACATTTGAAAAGTAGCAAAGATTTTTGTGGAGAGAGTTAAGAGATCACAAGTTATAAAACACCCCTATTTCCCATTTTTCTAAAACCTTTTTTTTCATTTTTTATATTAATAATATTATTGAGATAATTTTGACTTTCGTTATTTCCATAACTGTTAGAGATCATAGAACAAGATGCATTTCGAATCCGAGAATGCCCCAAAAAGGAAAAATTCATCGTTCCCGACTTTTCACTTATCCAAACCAAGCTTAAAACAAAATCACAGCTAAATATCAGTAAGGATGCTAACACTACTCATATTTGCAACTTGTGAACTTTTTACTCCCGACATTTATTATATCTTAAGTGAGTGTGCTATTTTGAATTTCAACCATGGATCAACTTTTTGCAACATACTATGCTTTACAATCGTAAACGTTAAGTTAAATCGCGTACGCTAAAAATTTAGCTTTCAATGTAAACGGGCATCAAACCATTAAATCGTTGGCATCAATCAAGTTATTTACTTTAATTATTTTGAGAATAATTATGGTCGTTGTTTATTATATTTTTATCAGTTAAGTGTATTATGTACGTTTCATGATAAAGTACGTTTAAGCATACCTGGATCACAATAATATACTCTACGATTCAAACAAATACCCATTATTTTCCAAATTACTCAAAAGTTTATGTAAAACTTCAAAGTATTTATTTTATTTATTCAAATTCTTCATGAAAGAATTCAAATCAAAACGCGCTATACAACTGTACAAATAAGTACATTATATTTATATTTCATTTCATGTTGCCTCTAAATAATGCAAGTATAAACTTAAATAAAAGACCAAAATATTTTTCAACCCTCCCCTCAATTATTTTCGTGTCTGTTTTTATGTATGAAATGGGGGGGACATTTTAGCACCAAAATTTATAGTAAATCTTGTACAACATCATCTCTTAATTAT
Organism: Tanacetum coccineum; assembly: GCA_026074375.1. Classification (NCBI taxonomy): domain Eukaryota; kingdom Viridiplantae; phylum Streptophyta; class Magnoliopsida; order Asterales; family Asteraceae; genus Tanacetum; species Tanacetum coccineum. The sequence continues at coordinate 57,335 of BQNB010003987.1, read as the reverse complement.
GGCTAACCAAAAGGACTTGGATAATTTGACCAACGACTTTTCCCAAACCCTCCCCTTTGTCCCGTGATCCATTATATCCACACCTTGGAGCCTCAAGTTTTGACTTTCAATAGGAACTTGGATAGTCTATGATATATAATGCTTACTAGTACAATGATAACATAAATAAACAATTTCTAGTGTGAATAGCAAAGGCAAACCCCCCCCCCCTTTTGCTTCTCTTAGCCACAGGCAACAATCACTCTCTTTGGATAATCCATACCAATTTTCTACAACCTATATCACACCTACAAACATCATTCATTAAGATATTCTAAGGAGGGTTTCCAAGCATTGGTTAACCATATTCAAGTATTAATCAAGAAAAGGAATATTAGGGTTTACTTGGAAAAACGTTTAGGGTATTCATATTGTGGCAGCTTGGGTTTATAGCTAAACTTACTGGGTTTATGAACCTATTTTTCAATCTAATCAATCATTTTTCATAAGGTCTTTTATAAACCTTCTTTATCTTCATTTTTATGAGTTTTTTATGTATATGATGTCTACTGTAGTGATTATCACCATTTTAGGATATGTTTACATTTTTAAAAGTGTGATTTTCTTGTAAAAAATGATTTATGGATTTGTACAAAGTGTTATATGGATGGTATACTTGAGTTTACACAAATTGGATATAAGACTTGTAACACACTTGGTTTATGTATTAAAAAATGAATATGGACTAACTAGTAAATTTACTTGGGTTACTTAATGACGTTATGGTTTTTAAGTGATTTTATTGATTTATTAATCTTGTCACCTTGGACAAATTTTGGACTTATGGACTATATAAAATATATGATATAGTATATTAAGAGTGTGGGAAAAACTTGTGGAAATTACTTAGTTAAAAAGTATATAAAACAAGTTTAATAAATAAGTATAATATATTAAGGGTGGTGTTTGGATCGAATTCCAAACAGTAGTGGGATATTAGGTTTTATAAATATTCTACATCTTCGTGACGATTACGAAAGGTAAGGAGACTTGTCAATCGGTGATAAATAACGAAAAAGTTTTACGTAATTACGAGTTTATACGTTGATTAAAACGGTTTAATAAAATAACCTTTTATAAGCAAAATCTGTATGAAACCAGTAAGTTGGTTATCTTTTACAATAAAACCACATTTTTAGGTTTCTAAAATGATTAAGATTAAACGATTTTTCAATTAATAATGAAGTATGTTATTGAATTTCGCGAGTATTCGGTAATTAAAAGTTTATAAAAATAATTGTATAAACTATGAACAGTAAAAACACTATTCATGACAGAAACTTTTATTTTTGTAAACCTTATAAATTGATAGAATTTTCAATAACAAGAACGTACTCGAATAAGAAGAATCGCTAAAAACGGAACTTATAAGAATAATACGGACGTTTACGGGTTTTACTTGATAACTAAAACTATAAAATAAACTTTATTACTGATGCCCGTGACAGTAAAAAAAGTACTGATTCATCTGAGGTTCAAAATATGAAAGGCAAATTATGATAAAACTCGTTCCTAATACGACGACCCAGCATCATGTGGGCATAAGAAACGTCAAAATCGGGCTTAAAACGCAAAAGTTATGCTATATTTACTACAACGGATATTATAAACGTTTTTACTTATTAAACACAATTTTACCAAAACAATTAGATGGTGATTGAGCTATATAGAATTATATGTGGTATTAGTTAATCAAAGTACTATATTACTAGGGAGTTTCATAATGAGGCCTCTTCGGGGTGGCGTATACGCGAGTTGCTGGATTTACGATTTAAAGTGTCCTAGCTCCTCATACGTCACTACATGACCTCTTAATTATGATAGCCCGAACGATAGTATGATGAGCTATACGACCTATAAATAATCAAAGTGTTTAGTACTTATACGACCTATATTGTATTAGGTTGCATTCGATCGTAAGCGTGACGCATTTTCTATTGTGAATACTTGTTGATTACCATTCACTCGAGGTGAGTTCGTAGCCCCTTTTTCTACTACTTGCTTTATTAAATACGGGGGAGATTACATGCTTGATTTCTCTTTGGAAACAATGTGTTTTCAAACTGTATGCCTATTCCTTATTCATTATTGCCTAAGTTATCGTATTGCCATTTAAGTCCACTTTTATCATGAAAACGTTTTAATTACCTGCTGGGTATACGCTAGTGTTATGGATAGATCTATGGGATCTGAACATCCCACGTCTTGGCTGTCTGTGGTTCTAGTTTTGACCATTGACGCATTTTAACAATTTGAAGTAAATTCTCGGTATGTTTTGGCAACATCTGGTATTGAGAAAATTCGTAAGATGTTTTTGTAACATCTGTATCTGTGTTGGGCACAACCTCGAGTACTTGTCTTGATTACAATTTATTAGTTTAAGGTTTCAGTGTGTCATGAGCTTAGGGCAAATAATATTGTTTTGACTATTGAATGTGTTTTCATGTATAATTTACTTCGATCTTGTGGGTTCACGCTATTTCCTGATAAACCTATGAATTCACTTAACAATTTTGGTTGACGTTTTAGCATGTTTTAATCTCATGTGCTGAGGTATAAGCTTGGATGGGAGCCGTGATGGATATCTATTAGAGGGATTCTGATTTCTTAAATTCAATGAAACTTTTGTCTTATAAAATCTTAATGTCTTTTTATCAAAACTATGGGACCTAATGTGAAAACTCTGATCTTTTGTAATGACATTGAATGAATCTTATTTTTAACGTCCATTTAAGGTCGTTTTCTATATCTTGATTTTTGTACTTTGACGTAGCACCCCATTGTTACCTTTCTGCTGCGACCCGATTTTGGGGGTGTTACATTAAAATCGACCCGTATCTTGGCAGGGTAGCACAACTTCGTGCTTGCAGCAATAGTGGTGATGTTTCGATCACGCTTGATTGCATCTAATTTCGCTTGCTTTGGTTATCATATGGCAGCTTATTTGTTATTGATCATGGTGGTATCTTGCCTACGCAACTACACTCTGAATGTGGTTTCATAGTCATGGAGTGGCAAACTAATAGATTTGCAGCCATGGCGGGGCAAATTAATACATTTGCAGCCAAGGCGAGGCAACTGATTAGATTTGCAGCTATGGGTCGCGTTTACAACACGGTTTGCTTATGCTTATATTTTCAGTGTTTTAAAAAGGAAAGGTGCTTGAAATCTGCCCCTTTTCCTTAACCGGCTCAGTTTCGGCGATTTCTTCATTGCCGTCATTCATGGTGTGTGACGCTATTGATCGTTGTTTGCCTATGACTACTTTGAATGTGTGACTAAAGTGAACAAAAAAATGTAAATGTTAGGCTATGATAATGAGGTTTTAGAACATATGATGCTTATAAAGTTATTTTAGCTTTATTCTAGGCGATGAAGATAACTACAATAGTTTGATGCATCATGAACTACAATAGTTTGATGCATCGTGGTGGGTGAAATCAACCCGTATCTTGGCGGGGCAGCACGTTGTCGTGTTTGCAGCCATGTCGGGTTGGATACTGTTTTATCCCATCCCGTGTTCGCAAATCTGAGCAAACGGTTTCTTGAGGCTTATATACAATCCTATTGAGGCCAATTGTTGGATTTTCAGCCATGGCCGGTTGGTAGCGTTACACACCATGAATGGTTGGTAGCGTTATTGTTGTTTTCATGATGTATTCTCATGAGTTGAAAAATAATTTTCAACGAGAATGAGTTACCCTGTGCTAGATCTCTTCGATGCCACCGATCTCTTCGTTGCCGCCGTTTATGGTGTGTGGTGATGTTGATCGGTGTGTGACGATGATCAGTTTTAAGTGGGTGATTCATACGAACAAAGAGAATGCCAGTGTTGGTTTTTTATGGGACTGGAATTCAGTCATGTAAACGGAATCTAGATTAAGTTGGTGAAAAACATTGGGGGGGAAATGGTTTCAGTGGTTCAGGTTCAATCAACTCTGTAAGTTTTCTCAAAAGGCAGCCTGTTTGGGGCAATACACATTGCCCTAAGTACACTATTCCCAACTCTTAGCACGTGGGGGTACACGTCAATATTTGTCGATCGGTATTAAAAATAAGGAAAAAAACGCAGACCTCGATGCTGCCTATCACTTTGTTGCCACCGTCCATTGTGTATGGCAATGTTGATTGGTGCGTGACGATGGTCAGATGATTTGCATATGAATCTTAATACGCATGTGTAAACAGTTTGTTGAACTTGAACAAAAAGAATGCGAATGTGAGTGGCTATGATGATACAAAATCAATACTTTCTGATATGATTTGAGTATATGTGAGGTTATTTTCTGCATCTTGGCGGGGTAAGCTTACTGAGTTTGCAGCCATGGCAGATGTACTCTCCTTTCTCAATACTTTATATCTAAGCCTCACAATACCTTTTTTTGATGGTCGAATTTTGGTTAAAATATATCATCAAAAAAACATTTTTGATCCGATTTTGTTTGATCATTTTGAAAGAGAGCTCAGGGATGTCTTGAGGGAGCTTCAAGGGAAGTATTTGGTTCAAGATTGGCATAAAACGGAGTTGTCGAACTTGCTTAAGGAGCTTGCTAAATCAGGTGGTTTATTCTTTGCTTTTAGCGCATTTTGATTTGAATATAAGCAAACAAACATTTAGCGATCCCAACACTTAGCAATAAGCACTTAAAATTATTCTATGCAATCCCATACACTCTTTAAGAAAACATGGTGTAGTAGATGATGATATTGAATAGATTGACGGTTTGAAAGTGATTACTGATTCATGAGTTTTCAAGCCTTTCGGAAGCCGAGTTAAATGATTACTTAAGTTTGTTAGCAGTTGCGTAGCGAAATGTATCCTCAATTGGTATTTGCAACCACTGCGAAGTCTGATGTTCATTGTCTGACTCTATAATGAATTATGCGTTGTCACTTTCATTTCAACATAAGATTGAGGCGAGGATGATAATTTTAAGCGTTCATATTTTCTTGATGCCCGTGCCTTGGCGGGGCGACCTTACCTGTATTATGGTTGCAGCCATGGCGTGTATGTGGTATCGATTCGATATTTGCATATCTGAGCCTCATTCTTTACTGTCGTGTTATTTCATATATACTAAAACGCATCACAGTCTTTTATAGTCCAGCCTAATAGCCGGTCTGTACCGTAACTTCTACTTTCATGTAGTATGAAGGCTGTCAGTTATTTCTCTTTTGCGTTTCTTAACGGGCCAGTTTACTATAATCTGGTCCTACTTATTCTTGAAAATTATAAACCTAATACTTTGACCTTTATTTTTGTTTTCTAGGCAGAGCACGAACATGGCCGTTCTGCAGAAAACCCCTGAACATAAGGACAAAACAAGTTTGCTGGTCGTGGTGGGTAGACATAAAAGACGACATTGGATTGGTAAGTCTGGAAGCATCAGGTCGGGTCTAATCATCTCATTTTCCTTCACTCTACTTTTAATCTTGATATCATCTATCTCTAATCACTTACTCACTCAAAGCCTGAAATTGAGAAAATCAGTTATTTAAGCATTTCAAATAATAAGTTCATGTTGTAAACAAAATGTCAACGGACCCTCCACAATTTCAAGAATCGGTTTATTAAGACGGTTGATTTGGGCGGAGAACTTTTATTTTACATTAATTTATGATAAGCCGTCCAAATGCTTTTGTCTCTCTGATTGGAATGGGGTGTTTGGGAATGCTTATTAAGACAGCTTAAGTGATAATTTTGTTTTCATGTAGCAGATAATCAGTTTTACAATTTATATGAGATTTGTATATTTGAACTGAGGTAATTAAACCCAGTGTACGAAAAAACATGTATAGATTATATTTACAATATGAGCAAATGTATAAACATGTGTTATGCATGTCTGATTCCTAGAAAATAACCAAATGGGAACTCATATTAACTTAAGTTTTTTCGACAGTTTAGCAAACACCACAAACCTCACTCTTGATAAAGTCTTCAGCATCAAAACTCAGGATCAGAGCACAAGTGCGAGCGCATACCCAACAACCACAGGTAATACGAACTACTTTTAAATCCTTCTTCCTAAAAACTATACAATAACCAAAGACCCAAACTCCGTGATGATAACTTCTCATAAACAGGAGCATCATCATCGACTGCTGCTATAATTCCTGAATCCGTGAAAGGCCAAGAACAGCTCCAGAAAGAAAAAGAAGAAACCCGTTCGGAACAAGAAGCCAGAGGTAACAACAACTGCTTTAAAGGTTTTTTCCCTCGCATTTAAAAAACATGCACATACAACACTAACACTCCACACTCTTTCTTTATTAAAAACTAGGGACACCACCACCAAGCCCCGATGCTACTGCACATACAGCAAAAATCCTTGTAGAAGCCGACCAAAAAAAGAAAAAACAGCAAAAACGACTCTTTTTCAGTAACCATCAACAGATCCAAAGAAACAAAAGAGACACTAAAACCTCATGTAAGTCCTAAAACTAAAAACAAGATTTATTGGTTACTTTAAATTTTACTTCAGGCTCCACCTTAAGTTTCCATTCTGCCACACACACACTAAACAAACATAACAGGAGAATAAAGAGCTGAACATATGGCTCACTATTGCTTTAGTTGGCATATCATGTAAATCTGTTATCATTATATGGCATCAATGATGTATTTCACTATAAGTTATATTGTTTTGTGCAGAAGTTGTCTCTTCGTGAAAGCTTCTGAGACGCCAACAACAAAGACAGAAAAAGGAGCCACTGTCTCCCCAATCACCTGTTAAAATTGAGCAAATCTGTTCTCCTTCAGCCGCCATTACAAGTATGATAATTTTCTCTAGCTATATCATCTTTAATTTGTTTGAAACCCTTATTACTTGGCCCATTGATAGAATGATGTAGCTAGAATTACAGAAACTCATTTTCACTGATGAAAATGTTAATAAACTTGGAACTACTGCTCAAGTTTCTTAGTTTGATGAGAATAATATGCAAATTCTTTGTTTTGATCCTCACCAACTATCTGTCTGGTAAAACATACAAAAACCGGGATTACCCGGTTAATGAATTTATTGCGCCCGACCTGGATTTGAACCTATTTGAACCGTGCTTCTCTCATTAAAGCGGGTTGCAATTGAATGCTTACCCGGATGCATTAAATTTGCCTTTACTCACTCCCCACTTCATATTAGAGTTACGTGTCAATTAGATAGTTAACTGCAGTTATACCTTTTGATATAGGAGTCAAAATAAACAAAACACAATGGAAACAGCAGTGGTTAAGACTGTCAGACCATAGTATTCTGCATCAACCACAAACAATTTCAAATGAAAGCATAAGCCTTCAATTAATTTGACACTGTAAGTCGTTGAATCCGTTGGCTTAATTTGAGCAGCTGACATAATATAAGAACAAAAGACAACCACCATAGGTTACATGTTTATTTTCAATCTTATAATCTTTTATTCATAATTGAACCTGTCCTTCCCCATGATTATGTATTTGAAGTATTGACACTCCACTTCAGTGGCTTTGGTTCTTGGTAGGAAGTGAAATATGTTGTCTTTGCCATGTTTGGATTAGGCTGGTAGACACATACAAATTTGTTGTTGACTTTTTATGTCAAAGTGACTAGATTCCATCTTTAAGATACGTATTCCATCCCAAAAACTTCTTTCTTATCGAGGTTTTTCAATGAGGATAGTCTCTTTTAAAACTATTTAGCAAAATATGTACTTCGAAAACCATTTAACTTTATATTTAGTATTTTTTTTCTTTTTTGATTTCTACAAAATCATAAATTCTCATGACACATGAGTTTTATTAACAGCAAACCAACCATCCTTCCATGATCTGTAATTGTTGTCTGTAAAATCCATAAAAAGAAAACTCCAGTAGAAAAATATAAGTCAGCCATCGTCTTCATACGGTCATATCTATGTCTGTATCATTGTCGACTCCGTCATCGGTGACAGTCATGTGCGCAACATAATTCTGACACCATTACTAGCTAGGAGAAACCAAGCAAAGCTGTTGTCATTTAAAGTTAATTCTGACACCAAGACTTAGAATACCAAGAAACTCGCGGACACCTTCAAACTTCAATAATTCAAGATTCTAGATAATCAACTAAACCTTGAAGCCTTTTTATCCTTCAAACTTGATCACCTCTAGAACCTTAAAAAACAACACCTTGAAGCTTAAAGATTCAACCTTGTATAATCCCTTTTGAAGCTTGAATCTTTTCGAATTTAAAACTTTGCAATACCAACCTTGATAAACCCCAAGACTCTTGTAAAACTCGACAATCTTAAGCCTTCAAATCCTTGATCGAAATCTACTTTAAATAGAATCTGCAGATTCGGGAACAGCAACTTCGACCTACTGTATCTCTCTCTACGAACCTCTAACTGAAGATCCCTCCGGTGAGATTCTAGATCTATGTGTCTTTGACCTATGATTCAAATTTCACAATGATCCAACGGTTAACGAATCTACAGCGTCAATTCTCCCACCGTTGTGCAGGAACCGACGAACCAAAAAGAGGAGATATCACTTGATTGGATTGTACACCTTTGAGTCGACCTAGCTTCAAGAAACCAACGTAACCTTGGCTCTTGATACCACTTGTTGAAAAATAAGTCCAACAAACCTTGAAAGCTAGCGCGGAATATAGACTCAAAGAAAACACACGAGTGACCCCAAACGTTACATTGTATTAATTAACGAATGAGCAAAGAAGAATGTACAAACTAGCATCCCCCCTCATCTCTATTTATAGAGATGAGGGGGTAGAAACCTATCCTAAATAGAATAGGAAACATTATTGCCTTTAAAAGGCAAGTTTATCTAATCCTAGTTATAGTCTATTCCTAATCTAAATTACAATGTACACTTAACCCCCTAACCTTAGTTTAAGTTTATTCCTAATATACAACAATTTCCACCTTAGGACTAACACTTAAACATAATCGATACTCAGCATCTTCATCCAATGCTGGAACCTCGAACTAGGGACCGCCTTGTTAACCAGGCCTTGTACTTTAGTAATTTCCTTAGATTAGCTTTCATAGACTCCTTTCTTCTTTTCAGCAACATTACCCTCTGCACCCTCTTGACCAGGTACTCCGGTTACCGTAATGTTTGCCCCCACCTTTATACCAAGGTGTACCTTTTCCCGCTCCTTTACCAAGCAGTCCGTGTTTGTCTTCTCTTCAAGTTGCTTGTCCTCCAACCGCCTTTGAGCCACTGCAGTATCATCTTTACTAACCTAAAAAACCTCAGCTTTACGATCCCTTTGAGCTCCCTGCAGTTCCGCCTCAAACCAAACACGTTTTTCATCTTGTACTCCATGAAATCCTGTTTCAACACCAGGACCAAGTTGTTTGAACCCAACTTGCTTTAATCCAACTTGTTTTGAACATCCATGCTTTTGTACAATATTCCCATCGAGCTTTTCGATGTTTAACCTAGTATTCATACTAGCCATTCTTCTTTAACCTTGCTACAAACCTTGTCAAGTTGCTTTTTAACCAACTTTACCGACAAGTCTCACAAGCCGTGTGTTAACCCCGCTTTCTTGTAAAGATTGATCTACTAACCTTTAGAAAACCCTAAAGCTTCGATCTTTCCACCTCATGTCTACAACCTTGATATACCTTGTACTCCAAGTAATCACTTTTCTTGAATCCTGAGACAAAGCTAAACCTTACTTGTTTTCCAAGAACCACCAAGACTTAGAATACCAAGAAACCCGCGGACACCTTCAAACTTCAATAATTCAAGATTCTAGATAATCAACTAAACCTTGAAGCCTTTTTATCCTTCAAACTTGATCACCTCTAGAACCTTAAAAACAACACCTTGAAGCTTAAAGATTCAACCTTGTACAAACCCTTTTGAAGCTTGAACCTTGTCGAATTTAAACCTTTGCAATACCAACCTTGATAAACCCCAAGACTCTTGCAAAACTCGACAATCTTAAGCCTTCAAATCCTTGATCGAAATCTACTTTAAATAGAATCTGCAGATTCTGGAACAGCAACTTCGACCTACTGTATCTCTCTCTACGAACCTCCAACTGAAGATCCCTCCGGTGAGATTCTAGATCTATGTGTCTTCGACCTACGATTCGAATTTCACAACGATCCAACGGTTAACGAATCCGCAGCGTCAATTCTCCCACCGCTGCGCAGGAACCGACGAACCAAAAAGAGGAGATATTACTTGATGGGATTGTACACCTTTGAGTCGACCTAGCTTCAAGAAACCAACGTAACCTTGGCTCTGATACCACTTGTTGAAAAATAAGTCCAACAAACCTTGAAAGCTAGCGCGGAATATAGACTCAAAGAAAACACACGCGTGACCCCAAACGTTACATTGTATTAATTAACGAATGAGCAAAGAAGAATGTACAAACTAGCATCCCCCCTCGAGATGGGGGGTAGAAACATATTCTCATTTCTTCTGGGAGGCCATGTGTTTAAGACCAGTTTTTCGGTGTGTGAAAAGTGAGGTTATGAATAAAATGGTGTGTTTTGAAAGAAAATCTATGGGCCGGATAGCAGCAATTAATGAAAATGAGAAGCAACAATTGCTGCTGTTTTCTAACGCTCGCAAAGGAATTCCTCAGGTATAATCTTCTCGATACACGTATCTCCACCAAATTTCTTGCTTAAATGTTCAACGATGCTTTGTAGCATATATTACAGGTGGCATGTTTATAGCTTAATACTGCTCCTTCACTTTCGAAAACTGAATTTATCAGAAAAACGCAAGAATCACAAAAGCGGATATTCTCATTAATAAGGTGAGGGTAGATGACCAGTAACATCCGTCGATGTGAAGAAGGAAAGATTTTATAATGATTGAGGCGGTCACAGTAGCCGGTCAAGTTAGAAAAAAAGGGCAGCCTGGCTGGTAACAGGTTGGGCCAAAATTCCTATTCGTAAAATTTGCTTAATAATAATAATAAAGGAGCGATTTATGCAATCGACAAATATGGTACTGACCCTTTGGAAGCAATTGGAAGATATGGTAATGATAAATGTTTTTTGCTGTAGCTCGAAAATTCCTACAGTTATGAAGTAGGAGGAGACATACATTGAGCAATGTTACAGCGACAGACAACCATTGATGATTCAAGGCCCGGGAGTTGGCAGCAATACTACAGCAGCAGCTGGTGTTCAAGGCATGGGAATAAAAATATGGTGTCCACCTTCATTGTGTCGTAATCATAGTTAGTAAATTAAGGATGCTATCCTTGATTGGTCAAACAAAAACGAGATCATGCAGGCGTCCACTTATTTGCTAATTGAACATTACAAATTGCCATATATGTTTGGTATTTGCTGCAATGAGCTAATTTATGATAGATATTTAAACTTTGTGAAGACTCACTTTCAATTCATGGTTTAGGGTCATGATCATTTGTGACACCGGTCTAACATTTTGTTAGTGCAAAAAACTTTAACTTACCAATACATAGCAGCAATAATTTAGTCTCCGCCGCAACGCGCGAGTCGTGTTCCAACTCGTTAATATCAACTAACATATAAATATGGTAATTTCAATTTGTTTAATGACTTAAAGCTTGTGTCTGTTAACAGTCTATACGGCCCATGGCCTTTTTTATATTTGTATGTAACTAGGTTAGGCCCATTATGCACACTATATATGTATCCTATTGTTTTCATCTCAATCAACATAAACGAATACACATTTACATGGTATCAGGCCTTCACAGCCGATCCCCAAAACCCTAAATCATCAAACCTCACCTCGATTTAACAGTCGAACTCATCACTCTGCCATGACAAACTCGAATACACCACCACCCCCTCCTGCCCTTACCTTGGTTGAAAAACTCTACGCGGTACATAACATCAATAGTCTCGTACCCGAAAAACTCGATCTTCAGGAATCGAACTACTCCACATGGAGTTACTTTTTCAAAGGGCACTGCAGCAACTTTAACGTGCTAAACCACATCGATGGATCGACGTCCACATCTGATCCACCAACCGACGAATGGATCACGGCTGACTCCATCGTAAAATCATGGATCTTTCTTACCCTTTCTCCAACGCTTCGGAAAAGGATGATCAGCACCAACCCTGCTTCGGCTAAAGCCGCCTGGGACACCATCGAAACCATCTTCCAAGAAAACAAAAGGACACGTACCGTTGCTTTAAAAGGTGAACTACGTGTCATACAAATGGGCGACGACACACCAGACGCCTACTTCTCCAAGATTGATTCCATTATCACTCTTCTTACCGACCTTGGCTCGACCATGGATGATGACGATATTGTCACCTATGCCATCAACGGCCTAAGTGAAAAATACGGAAGCCTTGCTCAAATAATTGCTCACAAAGATCCCTTTCCTGACCTAGCAACTGTTCGCACCATGGTCACGACTGAGGAGATGCGTCTCCGGTCTAAGCAACCGATACTCTCTACCTCCACTACATCAAGCTCACCACAAGTGCTTCTTGCTACATCCCAACCACGGATTCAAGACAACCGCAACAATCGTGATCGCGATGCCCGTAATGAGAACAAGACCGAGATCTGCCGCAACTTTGGCCGAGGTTATTGCCGCTGGGGGACGAATTGTCGTTTCATTCATGCCTCTCCAAAAGGCACCAACAACCCACGCCCGAACTCATCTCAACATAATACTCGCTCCATGCAACAAGGGCCTGGACACACTGGTCTTAATTCAGCCAGCCAACAACACCTTCTATCCCTCATTCAGGCCCAACAAAACCTATTGGCCCAGTATGGCTTATCCATTTCGCAGGGTCAGCAACCAGTTCAACATAACAACACAATGGGCTTAAGGCCCAATGCCCCTCCAGGATTTCAGCAAACACAACCACACCAGCCCACGTTCGGGTTCAATGGCCACCAGCGGGGGGGGAAAAAATTTGCTGTACAAAACTAATCTGCCTCCTCAGGGTTCGATAGTCAAGAGACACAACTGCCTCAGCTGTTAATACTTTGACCTATAGAGTTCTGGCTTAACTCAAATTGGAAACATGGGTTACTGGTGCTGTCATCTCACTTAATCTTCAGTTATAATCTTAGTTACTATTTTTAATTCTCGGATATATCATTTGTTCTTGTTAGGTGACGGGGAAATCTATTCCTGGTCACCAACACGGGCCATAGCACGCTACCAACTCCTTACCATACATTTACTTAAATAATTATTCTCATTACACCCATGTATTGTCAAAAACTTAATATTTGTTCGTCAGTTTGTTTGTGATAATAATTGTACTGTTAAATTTGACGAGTTTGGTTTTTCTGTTAAAGATTTCTGGACCCGTTAAAATTCTCCTCGATGTGACAGCTCGGGTGACCTTTATCCAGTCACGTCTCTGTACTCTCAAACGTTTCTGGTTGGCAGCAAACGTGGCACATCGACTTGGTCATCCGGGAAGTGAGTGCTACGTTCGTTAGTTTCTAATAATTTATTTCATGTAATAGACACAGTCTTCCGTGCTTGCCATTGTTGTCAGCTTGGCAAACACTTTCTTTCAACAGATGAGGCTCCTTTCTCACTTTAGAAACTATTGTAGGCTCCTTTTGATATTATCCATTCTGATTTAGGACATCTACTCCTTACTAGTGTTTCGGGTATTAAATATATGTCTTGTTTCTTGATCCATTTCTCACATTACTTATGAAAAAAACCCCCCCTTTATTTTTTTTTTTTTTTTCTGTTTTTTTTTTTGGTTTGTTTTCCCCCCCCCCCCCTATCCGGCCGTACCTTTTTACGACATAAGTTCGGATGTGTTGTCTAAATTTATTCACTTTCGTGCTTTGGTTAAGAACCATTTTTAATTGTGACATTAAATCTTTGCAATGTGACATGGTGGTGAGTTAGACAAATACTGCCCTTACAACTATTTGTGACCAATGGTATTTCCTTCGTTTCTCTTGTCCCATGACTGCATCACTCAAAATGGAAAATCTGAAACCATGATACGCAGCCATATCAACTAACTGATTCGTACTTTACTTTTCCAAGCTCACCTGCACACTACATTTTGGGTGAAGCTCTTCTCTTGGCCGTCTACCTCTTGAACATCTTACCTCTCACCGCTAATTCAACCAATGAAATACCTCTCACCGCCTTTTTTAAACACACACCGAAAACTATGCGAATCTTCGTGTTTTTGGTTGCCCTTTGCTATCCTCATCTTCACACAAATCACAAACGTGAACCACGGGCTACTCTCCGCATTTTTCTTGGGATATCCGGGCAAATCACGCGGATATCGATGCCTTAGACTTATAAACACGACAAAATCATCTTATCCTCGTCATGTAAAATTTGATGAGCCAGTTTTCCCATATGGATTCTATGACTCCTCATGACTCACCCTCCGTACACATTTTTGGACACTTACGCCCAACATCATACATAACCCTTCATATCCATAACTCAACTTCTGCATCACACTTCCCACCACCTACTGTAACATCTATGTGCTCCACCCAGCTCCACCACGAAGCCACTCTAAACTGGCCTCACCAAACAATATGGTCTAGCCACCTTCCCCTCACCAAACGTCCAGCCCTCATCTTAAACGTTTCCACTGTAACAAACTTTTCCTACTCACAACCACAATAATCCCACTCGACTCACCCATGGTCGCACTCGCTTTTCGTGTCGATACTTAATCGTCCCACTCAACGTTTTAACTACATGTGTCCACGTTATCACCTATCCTAAGTCTATCCAATTCTTTTCGCGGACCCAATGTATCGTGCTTGCTGATGTATATAATGCTTTAATAAAAAATAATTCTTGGTTCTTGTGCCTCGGCAAGTCCGGAGCGCCGAACTTCGTTCAGTTCTATGTGGGCTTTTTCGGCATAGAGTTTAACGCTCATGGTACGTCCTACGAGTCGGTACAAGGCTCGTCTTGTTGCAAATGGTAGCACTCAACTTGCAGGTATTGATGTGGATGAGACATTTAGTCCGGTTGTCAAACCGGCTACTATTCGGACAGTACTCAGTCTAGCCATTTCTAGACATTGGCCGGTTCACCAGCTTGATGTCAAGAATGCCTTTTTTAAATGGATCGTTCTCAGAGACTGTTTACATGTCCACACTCCTGGTTTCGGGATACCGCTAGCATCCAGATCATGTTTGCCTTCTCCAGATCTCTTTATGGGCTTAAACAGGCCCTTGGCCTGGTTTCAGAGATTTGCGGCTTATGCTGCTCGGGTTGGGTTTCATCATAGTCGCTGTGACTCTTCACTCTTCATTACAGACAAGGGGCATACATGCTTTACTTGCCTTTTATATGTTGATGTTTTGTTTGAATGCATTTCTTCTGATCTGTTACAGCAGATTATCTTTTTCTTCATGCAGAATTCTCCATGACTGATTTGGGCTCACTCTTAATTATTTCTTAGGGCAATTTTGTGACTCGTAATGCTTCGAGATGTTTTATCTTCAACAAAAAGTATGCGACTGAGTTCTTGGATCGGGCTGGTATGTTAATTGTAAAACGTGTCGTACACCTGTTGACACCGGACTCCAAGACTTTTGTGCAGATGGTGCCTCCTATTTTCCGACTCTACATTATATGCTGCCTAGCGGGGCAGCTTACATATCTCACCTGTTACCCGGCCTGACATTTTCATAGTTGTTGTTCCAGCATGGTCTCTGTCTCTTTATGCATGACCCCCGAGAGCCTCATCTCTCTGCTCTCAAGAGGATCTTACGGTATGTTCGTGGCACCTTGTCTCTGGATTACAGCTTTATTCCTTACGGCGTATTTTAGTGGCTTACTAGATGCGGATTGGGCGGGTTTGTCCCACTACTCGTCGATCAACCTTTGTTTATTGTGTTTTTCTGACAACAAATCTTCTCTCCTGGTCATCAAGCGCCAATTTACTCTCTCTCGACTCTAGTGCTGTGGGCTAGTCTCGGGGTGTTGCCAATGCGGTGGCTGAAACTTGTGGTTCGTAATCTATTACGTGAACTTCATACACCTCTAGCCACTGCTACACTTGTCTATTGTGACAATGTGAGTGCCGTCTATCTCTCTTCTAATCCCGTGCAACATCAACGCACGAAGCATATCGAGATTGACATTCACTTTGTTCGGGATCTTGTTGCTACCGGTGCTATACGGGTTCTACACGTCCCGTCACGTTATCAGTATGCGGATATCTTCACCAAAGGTTTACCTACTAGTTTATTTGATGAGTTTCGTACCAGTTTGAGCGTTCGTTCATCTCCCGCTCCAACTGCGGGGGGCTGTTAACAGTCTATACGGCCCATGGCCTTCTTTGTATTTGTATGTAACTAGGTTAGACCCATTATGCACACTATATATGTATCCTATTGTTTTTATCTCAATCAACATAAACGAATACACATTTACAGTGTCACCATGACATAAGTTAAAAAATCACTATTATATAAAATATTGTTGGTACTTATCTGGTTCCATGTTGTGTAAAATCATAAAGAAAACTTTACTTACGAATGAAGCGAGAGTACGAGACCCGTTTATTTTGAGAACTTAATGCACCTCTTTTAACATAAGATAACATGAAATTTTAAGAAATGTGTTATTTTTTATGTTATTTATATGTTGTTACTAAGAACTAAAGAAGGCATAGAAGTTGTGTTCCATTTGAATATATGTTACGGTATTACTTACTCGCTTTCTGTCACAAAACAAATGCATAACAAATGCATGTTCATGCTTTTATTTTTGTGATGTTCAACGGTAAGGGCTTAGCCTCTTAGGACGAAAATGCTTAGAGGTCTTGCGTTCGAACCCTGGGGAGAAAATTGAACCCCCATTGGACACGGAGGTTCACCTGCGCCGACTCAGGGCTATCCAATACCAGAAAAAAATTAATAATTTTTGCCTTGACATTTCAACTAATCAAAATGAAGCCTAATAGGTAATTAAGGATGATATTTGATATTTTGATTAATGTATATTGTACTTTGTGTGATTTTTTAAAATTTTGTGTAACTTAAAAGTGAACGGAGCCCACTCTACGTCTCCACTTCTAAATTTGTACATTTTAGGGAGTCTTCTTTAAAGCCCAATAAACCTCATCTTTTTGTATGATTTACTAGACACTGAAAACTGAAAAGTGAAAACCATTTCCGTGTTTATCGATTCACAATCTTTGCATTTCAATGTCAAAATTTTCAATATACGAGTTGTATCATCAAGGTAATTAAAACTTACTATGCATCAACCCTAAAACAGGAGAATCTCTGGAGAAGAGCATCTTGTTTTTCAAACATTGTTAAAGATTCACCATGTAAAGGCTTTATTTTATGCGAACCACCGCCAGTTTAACAAAGCCGTTAAACAAGCTGGTGCCTGAGAGGTCGAGGCATATCGAATGTAAAACATGAGATCAAACTCATTACAAGTACATAGAAGGCTCTATATAAGCTTCTTTTAAACAATACAGTAATTAAGTACAAACATAATGGTGATAACTTTGTTTATATGACTATCATACATTTTAATAATCCTATAACTAAATGATACATTTCTGTATAGCTAGCTAAGTAATACACACTTCTGTGTGATGCTATATCGAATTTATACAAGCAGCACCCGAAGTGATATTAAAGCACAACTTGGGTGATTGTCACCAAATTTTATGCAGCAACAGTGTACATACAAGAACTCGTATTTCTTGCATTAAATTGCGTACTCATCTTCACCAGCGCTATCTCCTTCAAGTCTCCACTCACTTCCATAATAAGAATTTGGTAACCCGAGCCAAAATTTGAATGCTTCTGCTGCTCTCTTCCTCTCTACTCGCCTATCTTGCCTCGCTCTTGAAGCATGTTTGCTAGTAAACATCCTTGAATGCATTTCTACATATATTCTTGTATACTTGGTTTTATTCGGTGCTATCCCTAACTCTTCCATAAACGCCACTATTTCTAAAGCTTTCTTAAAGAAAGCAGCCCTTACGCATATATCCGCTAAAGTATCCAACAATCCTTCATCCGGCTTCAAAACTGGAATGTTTAAAGATGATTTAGTAGTAACCTTATCTTCACCCGTTATCAGCCCACATCGTTCCTTAATTTCATTCCAAAGTAACAATGCTTCACCGGGCTTTTTTGCTAATGCTATACAATTAGCAAGAGAGCCGTAAGTAGCTACATCTGGATAAACCCCTTTCTTTTTCATTTTCTCAACTGTTTCCTGAGCAAGATCAAACATACCCAATCGACTATACGCTTCTATTAACATATTCCAAGCAACTAAATCAACTTTCACTCGTGGGTCTTTTTCCATTTCAACAAATACATCATGAGCTAGCTTTGGTTGACCTGATACTGAAAAGGCTTTCATAAGAGTGGTGTAACTGATCTTCGTAGGAGCAATGCCTCTTGCTCTCATTTCATTAAAGAACACAAGTGCTCCTGCACAATCATCGATCAATATACATCCATCAATCAGTGTATTGTAAGATACCGCATCAGGTTCAATCCCTGCATCAATCATCTCCTTAATAGTCTCCCTTGCATAATCTAACTGAAGTTGCTGACAATACCCTTTAAGAAGAATATTATAAGTAACCCTATTTGCTTGAATCCCAGCTTTACTCATTTCTGCTAACACCTGTCTCGCCTTTTCCATCGAGCCAACATTAACCAGCGCAGAAACTACAGTTGTATATGTAACATGATCCGGATGACTATCCTTATCTTCTTGATTCCTCATCGCCTCAAGCATTCTAACAGTATCTTTAATCCTTCCCGCTTTCATATACCCCTTCATTAAAGTAGTATACATTCTGGTATTCGGATAGAACGCCTTAGGCAACAACGGCGGCACGTAATCATTCCCATACTTCATATTCGGAAGCAATTTCTCAAACACTTCATTATCACTTTCCTTCTCATCCTCATCTCCCTCCACATCCACATCCAAATTTGAATCCCTCAAAATCTTACATATATCCAACCTTCCTTCCCTCATCGCTTGCACAATCTTCTCCGCAGTATCTAAATCACCAAAACCGATATATGACGCAACCAAAGACTGCAATGTAGTCATACACAAAGGTATCCCCTTTTCGAGTATCCGTTCCAATACAAACACCAACAACTCTTTCCTCTCGGTCCTAGCACACAACTTAATCATCACATTATACGTCAATACATCCGGTTCACATTTATTCTCAGGCATTTCATCAAACAGCTGGCAAAACTTCTCACTCCACCCTAAATTCGCACACGCGTTCAATACCGCATTATATGCCGCTGTATCCGGTCTCGAGTCGATCACCACCGCCTCTGTAAACCTCCTAATCGTCCTTGTCACCTACAGTGTCGGAATTAAAATTATAAGTAACCAAGTGCGCAGAATTTGTTAAACTGTGACAGGAAAATATGAACAAAAAGGTACGATTTCACTAAAACAATTGAATCAAATAAATCTTAAGTTGACTTTTCACCTATTAATAAACTAACTAAGCAAGTAATGCACTATAAATCTATAATCACAATTTGTTTAACAGGGTACATTTTGTGTCTAAACCTGCGTGACAGCACTACTTTATTGGTCCGTAGAAAAATGAATCTACTTTGCTGCAACAAAATGTTGCCACATAAATTTAGCATTTTTTGGCAAAACCAGCGGTATTAGGAAGCATCAGTAATGGCGTTTATATTTCTAGGCTTCCGTTTAAAACTAGTAACATTTAAAAAAAAAATCCAAAATGGTAGACGCAAATGACAAACAAGTTTGTTCAAATGCAATAGTTGCTCCAAAATATTGCCAAACACAGCCGTGCGTAGGAGTGTTAATCGGGTCGGGTTGGTCGGGTTCGGGTCAAAGTCAGGTCAAGGCTCAAAATAACGTACCGGTACCTGACCCTATTTGAATTCGGGTTAGTCGGGTTCAGGTCATTTCGGCCGCGTTTACTCGGATCGGGCCCATTCGAGTCCGGGTCAACCCGTATATAAATAAAATGGTAACAAAATTGACTATTTGTACGAGTTTAAATCGATAATTTATAAAAACTGTATCAAAAAAATGAAAAACCCTTGTTCGGCCCGAGTTAGCCAAACATTTTTAACCCGTATTCAAGTACCCGGTACCCATTTGTCTTATAAAAAAAATCAAAAAAACTATGGTACTTAGGAAAATAAGGGTTCTAAAAGGCCCGCCATGGCGCCGCTAAGGCCTCGCAAAAGCGCGATGCGTGACATTCACGCTACGCAATAGACCAAAGGTGTAGTATTAAGGCGTGACGTGAGATAAGAATTGAAAAAACGTGATAAGACATCATGCGTGGAGGCTTTTTTGAATTCAATTATCGATAATATGTATGACTTTATTCCTTACGTATGACATTCAATATATTTGAAATATGATATAAATTTATAAATATTTTCATATTTTATGCCACTTTAAGTCACGCCTTAAACAACGCCATGACTCACCATAGCTTCTAAGGCGTGAGGCTTGGCCATGCCGCCACGCCACGCCTCACGCTATTTATAACCTTGGGAAAAATTAACACTAGGAAACAAAATTTCTACTACCTACCTGACTAAAGAGCTTAACAGCTTCTTTAGGGCCATCATCACCAGCAGCAGCAAGACGACTGACAACAGCACTCCAAGCCTTAACATGCGGCAAATAACCCGACCTCAACATAGACTTAACAATAGACTTGGCATAAAGCGTGTCACCACTTTTAGCAGCAGCAACAGCCAGCAATCCAAGAGAATTAGAATCCAGCCTATGCAGCTGCCTCTCTTCACGTAAACGCTGAATGATGGACTGAGCTTTTGTTAACGAAGTGGGTGTGTTTTGGTACGACAGTTGGCATATTAATCTGCTTAAGCAAGTTGGGTTTGGTAAGTGTGGTGAGTGTGTGTATGCAACCCATGCTTCGTTTGTTTTTCTTTGTTGGAGGAGGGTTAACAGGGTGGTGTCTGTGGTTGTGGGGAGCTTGACGGTGGATGGAGGGAGTGAGTGGTGGTTGTAACGGTGGTTTATGGTGGTGGACGACGGTGGTGGTGGTGGTGGTTTGGCTGTCATTGTGTTTGGAGAGTTTAGTGGTGGTGTTTGGGATATATATATGGAGATAAGGTGTTTTGTTGTACGGATATATGAAAGTACAACATATTGTGCAGGGTGTACCACGTTGTTTATGTATTGTCCTCTTGTTTTTCGTTGCTTTTTTGTGGATGATAAAAGTATCTTGATTTCTTGGATACTAAAGTATCTTCTTCATTTCTTATTTTAGCACAGAACTTTTTAACTTTACATATTGATCACCAAAGTTTCAGTTTTTCAATACATTTTTTTTTTGGATAAAGGGTTTTCGCGATAAATTATATTATACCAAAATAAACGTTGAAGTACAAAGGATGTAGGTGAGGTCCTACATCACAGCCCGTTACCTGGCAAAACAAGAACACACCATTTGTGCTAAAACTAAAAAACATAAGATCGACATGTCAATATCATGAACCAACTACATCTATGCAAACGAGACACAACTTATGAAGCAAAACTAAATTGACTTACAAGAAAAGAAAATAACCATACGACAATCCATCAACTCTTCTTGCTATAGGCATTCTTGTTGTTCCTTTTGAGTTAGTTACCAAAAATTATAAAGTTAAGATAAACTAACTCATGGCTTAAAGTAATGTAATGAAAATAAGTTTTTGACAAATATAAATATAAACAAGTAAAGAACACAAAACTAATTTTCAACCATTTAATTCTTTTAAATTTATTAAGAACTATACCCCCATTGTTTGCGGAACAATAATGGGGATTGAATGACAATGTGCGTGTGTGTGTGTGTGTGATCTCCTCACTAACAACTTTGCATAACTTAAATTATTATGTAAGGTTGACAACTATGCTAACCAACTGAACTTGTTCAGGGACTTAGTTGATTTGGAGGAGTAGGTGTTTGTGAAAGATACAACTTTGAATGCACAAACTTAACATACCCCGTTTAAAAGGCATGTCTATTTATACTACTTAGGTAGGGTCATACCCACATGGGTGATAAGTGTGTGTCCCAAGGTTGATTGGCCAGTACATGTTGTACAGGTTTGTCTTTATTATAATTCTAATCTAAGTATGGGACAAACATACTTTTTAGGTCAGTGCTGACACTGACCTTGTCTTCATACCCTATTCAGGATAGTTTGACTTTAAGTGGATAAGAGCTTGGACTTGTCCATTCAAACTATCCCGCCTATTCTTCAGGCACTTGTCTTTAGGGACTTCTAGTTGTTGGGGATCGCATGGGGTTCAGTGAGTCTATTGCTACAAGTCACTGAAACCATCACCTTCTTCTTTGGCTCAAGGACTTCATTCACTGAGAACCGCCTCACTGAATGGTTGAGTCTTTCTTGTAAACTCAGGTTGAACTCTTGAAGGTAACTCACTTAGTGACTGTTCACTCAGTGACCTTGGAATGTTTAAGGTTATCTAACACTTAGGATATTTTGTATTCAAATCCAAGTGAAAGATCATTAGGCACTGAATTGGCCCAACAATCTCCCCCTATTTGGATATAAATATAGCCTAAGTGTTTTTCAGTGTAAGTGAGTAAATACAGCTTCTTCTTACACTGAGTTTAGAAAGCAATTTAAAGGATATTGATAACTAAAGGTACTTCATTAACTGGGGGTTACAAGGTCCTACCAGTCTATTACCAAACATAAACCATAAATTACAAAATTACTCAGTTTAGTGAGTATCCAACAACTTCTAGCTTCACTTTCTTTGATTTTAACTTTTCCTTGTCAGGGTGACTATCAATCAAACTCCTCAGTACCATGCAGAACCTTTGATTTGTAGAAGTGTTAACATTTGAAGCCATCACCAGGTAGGTCAACACGGTATCAACATCTACCTTGTGAATGTCAATGATTCTTTAGAAGGCATGGTCTCCAAAGATATTAATAAAGAAGAGTCCATTTTCAGGATGTTCAATCACTAAGTTATTGACAAATGGCACTCCTTCAGAAAGGCTTCTGTTGCACTCAAGTCTTGGGATGCGAGTCTTAGGTTCCAACTCTTGATGCTTCCTTTTTTAGCCTGAGGTTGGAGACATAACTTGTCCAGGGACAGGAAGAGATGATCTTATTCCAAGTTCTTTAGGGTTACCCTAAGTCTTTCATATTTCTTTCTTAGTGAGTGATAACATCAAATATTTAATACATTTTGGTGGCAAAATACCCCCTAAAATACCTGCAAATGTTTCACTAACACTCAAAAATGAGATATTTTCTGTTATTTTGTAGTTTTTAGGTGAAATGCAAGAAATTGACAAGAAACAATGGAAAAAAAGGCTTAAAGTGTAAATTCTGAAGAATGTTACGGCGTAACACCAAAAATGGTTATGCCGTAACATAAATTAAGCAAGTACGAAGATCAAGGAAGACTTTACGGCGTAACACCATATCTAGTTACGCCGTAACCCTATATTTAGAAGGAAATCTTGTCAAAGTTATAGTTACGGCGTAACACTTTATCCAGTTACTCCGTAACCATGAAGATCCACAAATATGAAATAAAGATCACTTACATATGGAAGTTATATGAAGGTTATGGCATAACACCATATCTGGTTACGCCGTAATAGCTGCTTAAATATGGAATGTCGTGTAAGTTGGTTACGGCGTAACACATTTATTGGTTACGCCGTAACAGGTTTCATATCTATAAATAGAGGCCTCATTCAAGCTATTCCGACATCACTTCCTCCACAGCTAATTGGAGAGGCGACAAAGGCTTCCAACCTTCGAAGAGTTCCACCTGGAGTCCAAGGGAGATCACACTTTACTTACTTTTTGTATTTAATCGTTCAAAATACAAATCCTGTAAGAATTATGAGTGTTAAATATATGATTTCTTCTATCTCTTACTATATTTTCGTTACCATGAGCGGCTAAGCACTTAAAGTGTTGGCCTAGTTATGTATGATTGTTTCCTGTTAAATCATGGTTTCGTTAGATATTTCTTGACTATCGTGTAACCTTGGGTTTTGGTAGTACGTGTGGTTTGGACCTAGCTTGCCCCATTAATAGATTACCTTGTCATGATGGGATCCAATAGGTACTAAGGAGGATCACTAACTCCTTACCTGGTGTAGGAACTGACCGGTCACCGCACTTATCACTTGATACTTAAAAAGCACAGGAACTCTTTTAGAGGGGGTTAATAATCTTTATAGGTTATTAGATATGTTTTGGGAAGCGTTGGGATTAATCACTGCAACCTGGATAACCTACCTCCCAGATGATTCGGGACTGATTCGGAATCTCAGGGAGTATAGGATAGACTGTATATGCACATTCAAGTCTATCGACCTTAGAAACCAGTAATGAAACCATAGTTTGACATTGCACAGGAAATTGTCTTCATAACAATAGTAATGAAGTAACTAGCTTAGCACGTTTTCTCTTTTGATATCTCCTGTCCTTTTACTTTCAGTTATTTAATTTTATTTTTCTTTTAATTTAAATCAACTCAAAACCATTTTCAAAACGTGACATTTCAAATTAAAACTAATTACACCTTAGCTCTTGGGACGACCTCAGATTTACCATTCTATACTACCCACAATCGGGTTCTCTGCCCGTTAGTGCGTCGTTAGGTAGATCGGGTTTTATAAATTTAAAACTTGATAAAAATATATTTTAAAAGAAAATACGCATCAGTGAGTTCATTAAATGTTCCACCACTTTGTTCTTCTTCTTTGGAATGATTTCTCTTAGCTCATCCCATTTAGTAATACCAAAATCACCAAACTTGAAAGGTTTGTGGACATCAAAGTTTCTTTTGTCAGTGCCATGTACACTGTTATTGCAACAGGTTTGGTGTTTGGATGAATTTTGATATCAGTGATTGTTTCAGGCTTGAGTCTGCTACTGGTGGTCCATCTGTATTGCTCAATTATTTTCTTCCTAAGCTCTCTTGACTTCTTGATCTTTTCATAGTGTTCTCTGTTAAGGACTTTGAATCTAGCATCTTGTATCTTTATGAACTCCTGACCACCCTCCCTGCTAGTAAGTACCTTTGGATCAACTCCAGCTTTGGTAGCCTCTTCATGTATCACCTTAATTAACTTAGGCTTACTGAGCCTTGCTTTTCTTATAGCCTTTTCTAGCTTTTCTTTCTTGTCTAAGTGAGCCTGAATTTGCTCCTCAATAAGCTGATACATTTTCCATAAATTTCATAAGGTAAAAGTATTGGGGCATCAGGATCCGGATTAACTTTTGTTGAGGCTTTGACAAGCTTTGGTGGTGATTCATCAGCATCTATGACTTTAACCTTTCCACTATCAGGCCTTGGAGTAGCTTGGGGCCTTTCAGGTTGAGGAACTTGGACTTCAAGAATGGTATCAGTGAGCTAAAGTCTTGATGAAGATCCAATCATTTCAATTTAGGAGTGATGTGTCATTGTGTGGTGTTTATTTATGATAGTTCAAGTTTTAAATTTATATTTTGCCGACTTAACCAAAAACAACACTTTAACGGACAGTGTACCCGGTCGGTGGTAGATTCGTGGTAAGTAGGGTGTTGAACACTTGAAGTGAGGTTAAATATCTCAATTTATTTATATTTTGGTTATCTAATCTAAGTTAATTCTAATCTAAGACAAACCTATGCTAATCTTATGTTTGTTCTAATCCTAATTCTAACAGGTAAAAAGGGGTTTCAGCCTGAGAGACTGGCAGGAGTTTGGTTGGTGACTACAATCAATTCAAGACACTTTAACCCACGCAAGTAAATTAACAAAAGATAAAAGAGCGGTCAAGCCTTATGATAGAAAACTGTATTAGTCATCATTAATTCGATTAAAACTTTGGTTTGTTTATTCAGTGCAATGATTACTTATCTCGAAGAGGCATATCCTTCTTAGACTCAGGCGGGACTTCATCCTAAGACCTAGACACATTAATTCTATCACAATTAAAACATCCGCATAAAGCATCCTTATTTGCTGATTATAATCTATCTTAGGGATTAAAGCAATGGTGATCTTGTTAAACCCTAGCTCATAGAGACTTTACCCACTTACTGCTTAATGGCAATTTATACTCTAGTAGTCCACTTGTCCAACTATCCAATGGAATCAGAACATTATTTGTTGAATTATCTAGATTCACCTACTAGTCAACATGTTCAATAAACCAAAGGCAATTTCCGTTAACTAGTTAAGCCAGAAGCGTATCCTTAGCATGATTTTAGAAGGACAATATTTTTGATCCTATGATTCTAGATGTATAAATTACCATATGGAGAGCTATCCCTATGTTAAACTAGACCGTGGATTTGATAGGTCGATACTTAAGCAAATAAAAAAAGTATCATGTGAATAAACATAATCAATTAAAACAACATAAATTTAGCGATCGAGATATGAACAAAACAAACTTCAGATCTTCATAATATTCGGCTAAATACCCGTAGGTATTAGCCTTCTCAAACATATAATTATACAAGAGTATTTTTTTAGCCTAGGTAAACTAACCGAGTGAACGAATGATACCATAAAATGAACGATTACTAAATATAAGAAATTACACATGTTTTCTATTGGATTGGAATGCGTTGCAAGACCTTTTCTGCTATTTTTCTCCTCTGAAAATCAACTTTTGTGGTTTAGGTATCGAGAATATGATTTAGCACACTTAAAACTCATTTTTGAGTTTTGTATTTATAGGGTCTGGAAGTCGGTTCGATACGGCGTATCCAAGGGATTGGATACGGCGTATTGGAGTTTCTTGGAGTAGGGACTACGTTTGATATCTTCCAGAATATTCACATACTATATCTTTAATACGGCGTATTGACTTCTTCTGGATACGGCGTATCGATCTTCTTTCCTTTGTGGTCTTTGGTGAATGCAGGCACGGATACGCCGTATCTTCCTTGATGGATACGGCGTATTGGTTGTCATAATCATTAATCTTCAAAATATCTTCGTTTAAGCTCTAGCATGCGCGCCTTTTGCTAATATTCACCAAGTACTCCTTAATTACTGCAATTCTCAAATATAAACAATTAAGTAATAATTCTTTGCAATAATTATATAAAATGGGTTAAATACATGGGATAAATGATGCTATAAAATAGACGTTATTTGATGTCATCAAATATCCCCCCCACTTGAATCCTACTTGTCCTCAAGTATTAGCCTTAGAAGTTTATTAAAAATGGATCCCTAAGGTATTTTCCGTTAAACATTTTATTTATTCTATTACAAGTTACACAATAAACACCTCACGAAATAGGAAGATGAAATCACTCAATCATCAATTAATCTAGTGGTAACAGGTAACTAATTCTGTCAATTGTTTGGACGTGACGAATGTATTCTATCATAAGCTTTGGCAGGATACAATCTCCACCGCTAAAGCTAGGCAGTAATCAAGTTTATAAAGGTAAAATATGAGGTTTATTATAGAGGCTTAGGGTTTGATTACTCTAACTAATCTTTATCGATACAATATTACAGGGAGGGCAACAAAGGGACCATATATCACACCTCGTAACGACGGTGATAGACAAATGTGACCGCTCCACTCCCCACTCAATAAGCTAAAGAGTAGGAATAGTAGAGTAATATAGGGTATGGATCTTCTAACTTTCACCAATAGTAATAAACCAACAAGGCAACTGATACATACATGGCCGTAACGACGGAATAGACATGCACGCTCGATCACATCTTCATTCACGTAAAACCCATGGTTAATGATTAGGAAAGAGAAATAAATTGTTGTTAAATAAAAATTACAAAACAAATAGATTAAGTCTAAAATACATGTTGCTAGAAACTTTTTCCCGGCTGTTACAATGATAAAGACACAATATTTCAAGTCTTGGGTCATAGATCAAAAACAGCAACCTGAAGTTGGCGTTCCGTAAGGTAACTCCCCATACTTCCCTATACTTTACCATACTTCAAGGTAAGTGGCGATTTCTTCCCACTTTATTACTAATACTCTTTTTTTATACATGTCAATTTGTATCAACGAATAATCGATCCTTCGTGTAATTCCTTCGGTAGTTGCGAAACGATTATCTTTAAACTTTTCCTTCTCTTTTTTTGCGAATTTTTTTAATTTTTTTGCTAACACTATACTATGAAACTCGGTGTAGTTTCACCTTCTTCAAGATCATAATAATTCTGGATAATTCCTTCGATAATTCTTCATTCTTTGGACGGTACAAATTAATTGGCGGATGGTAGTATAAATACATGAGTTTGACTATAATATACATTCCATTTGCGGTTGTGCAAATTTCTTCCAATCGTACCAAATATTGACACAGATCTCGGGAAATACAAACTTATACACTTTATTAGCAACTAGAACATATAAAATAAACTATCTACTGGGTAGGCTAAGGTGTAAAGGTGTAACAAATAATTGGTGTAGTTCCTAAAGGATTGGCTCTACGGGTTGTTTTAGGGGTATCTTACTCTTAAAATGAGAGTAAACAAAGGGTTTATATGGGCGTTAACTAACCAGTGTAGTTAGTTAATAAGAAACATGTAAAGGCGATTTGGGTGTAATCCTAAAATTTACCAATTTTAACAAGTTATTCCATCTAAATCCATAGTGCTCATTATTGCGGTCTCGAATAGATATACCAAGCCAAGTTCTAAAGTCTACAACATCACCGGCACACTCATATTTTTATGGAATTTGGGTAAACATTTGGAAACGGATAAGGTTAAATCCTTACAATATCTAACAAGGGTTATTGTGTGCGGGTTATGTATCAAGTAATTTCACAAAAGTATGCTTGAAAAAAAAATTGAGCATAATTTAAGCATTTTAGTGTGAAAAATTAGGACAAGTAAACATTCTAATTCCATCCCCCACTTGAATTATACAACGTCCTCGTTGTATAGATAAAACATTAAATACGGGAATTAAAAATAATTAGAATGAGAAACTCCCTTGATATTTTCTCGATAGATTCTCCATGTTGAGTTTAATTGAGCAAGAATGTGTGTTGAACAGCCGCCTTGAAGTTTCAAGACTCCAACACTTCAAGATTTCCAGATTTGTAATTCTCCACCAATACTCGTTGATTTCCTTTCAGTAAGGTCATGTGCAAGATATAAGAAAAACAAGTGCAAATCTATCTCTATGTATTCGTTTGGTTAGACTCGAAATAAATACCTAAAACTGTATAGGAAGTCGGATTACGCCTTATCCAAAACCCAGGGTTAACGTCGTATTGATTTCCTGTCATTATTGTATCATTTATTGATTACGTTTATTTCGTATTAGGATATGCTATATAAATAAAGGACAGGATAACGTCCAGATAGTGAATACGCCGGTATTCATGGGGTTTGGATCGCCGTATGACAGTATGGAAGACAGCTCGATAAAAATTGAAATTAATTCCGGGTTGTCTCCGGCAAGCACTTTTTGTTTAATAAATAAGTCTTTTTATGTTTAGACTTGCCCAAATTTAACCTATCCTTATAAAATAATATTTAGGGTCGAACGGAATGCCAAATGACAATAAAATTCTTGATTAGGAAACTGAATGACTCCTTTGATAGTATAATTACAAGTCATGATATTAAGTTTTTATCCTTGATAAAGTTTTAGTTTTGAAAAATTTATTAGTTGTATCAATGTCTTGTTTCCATAAGATTATTTGACCTATGTGCTGGCTCCAACATCGGTATTTATTACATCAGGTAACGGTTTGACAGATAAATCCCCCGAAGAGTGTTCAATATCGACTTTATCATCATCATTGTCCTTATCCAATTTTGAATCATCATCATTGTCCTTATCCGATTTTGAATCATTGGGATAAATTACGATAAAAGGGAATAGATCATGAAAGTTTAAAACGTTTTCTTCCTCTTCATTACATTCGGACAATGATGTTTCATCTTTTAAATTAAATTCATCGATATGTTGAGGACTTACAGTAGCTTCAGTTAAGAAATCTAATTTAGACGTTAGAGCATCATTGTAAACAATGGCCGAAAATTATTTCTCAAAATCTTTAAAGTAGTATAAATCATTAAAATAACTAACCTCAAGCTCGGGTGACGAAAACAAAGGCATATTGACTTTATCATTATCGTTTTCCGAATCCGTTTTCAAATTGTCGACAGAAATTATTTTATAGGAAAATGAATTTTTGTCATAAATTACCGTGTAATCTTCATCATCGGAATAGTCAAACGAAATTCTAAAGTCAATTTCATTGTCGTTAAGAGGACTTACCGTGGGTTCATAAGAAAGTGTTTTTTCAAATGATATCTGGTCATTAAAAGCTATAGCTGTGAACTTGGTTTCAACAGATCTGAGGTCGTGAATGTCTTCATCATATCAGATCTTACTATACATAGCAGTTTCCTAGTTAAACACTTTAGCACATTTTTGAGCTTTCTCTTCCTCAAGCCTGATATACTCTTCCAGATTAATGTTTAGATCGTCCATCCTGTAACAATCTTACTAACAAAACTTGTTAAATAACCAATACGTCATATTAAGTTCAAACAGAGTAAGCAAACAAGCAAGAATATAAACTGTTCTAAATTACACTAATCTAATTTACACTACTCCTAATGGTTAAATCTAATCTAAAAACCAAAACATAAAATAAAAATCAAGATTAATTTTTACTCCCCGGCAACGGCGCCAAAAACTTGATGTGTCGTTGTGTGGTGTTTATTTATGATAGTTCAAGTTTTAAATTTATATTTTGCCAACTTAACCAAAAACAACACTTTAACGGCCAGTGTACCCGGTCGGTGGTAGATTCATGGTAAGTAGGGTGTCGAACACTTGAACCGAGGTTAAATCTCTTAATTTATTTATATTTTGGTTATTTAATCTAAGTTAATTCTAATGTAAGTCAAACCTTATGCTAATCCTATGTTAGTTCTAATCCTAATTCTAACAGGTAAAAGGGGGGTTTCAACCTGAGAGACTGGCACGGGTTTGGTTGGTGACTACAATCAATTCAAGACACTTTAACCCACGCAAGCAAATTAACAGAACATAAAAGAGCAGTCGAGCCTTATGATAGAAAACTGTATTAGCCATCATTAATCCGATTAGAACGTTGGTTTGTTTATTCAGTGCAATGATTACTTATCTCGAAGAGGCATATCATTCTTAGACTTAGGCAAGACTTCATCCTAAGACCTAGACACATTAATTCTGTCACAATTAAAACATCCACGTAAAGCATCCTTATTAGCATTCAACGATAAATTAAGCAATCGAGATATAAACAAAACCAAACATTTAGATCTTCATAATAATGGCTAATACCCAAAGGTATTAGCCTTCAAACATCATAATTAATACAAGAGTAATTGTTTTAGCCAAGGTAAACTAACCGAGTTAACGAATGATACCAAAAACTAAACGATTACAAAAGTATAAGAAATTAGACGTTGTCTTCTATGGATTGGAATACGTTGCAAGACCTCTTATGCTCTTTTTCTCCTTTGAAAATCAACTTTTGTGGTTTAGGTATTGAGAATATAATTTTGCACACTTAAAACTCGTTTTTGAGTTTTGTATTTATAGGGTCTAGAAGTCGGTTCGATACGGCGTATCCAAGGGATTCGATACGGCGTATTGGAGTTTCTTAGAGTAGGGACCACGTTTGATATCTTCCAGAATATTTACATACTATATCTTTAATACGGCGTATTAACTTCTTCTGGATACGGCGTATTGATCTTTTTTCCTTTGTGGTCTTTGGTGAGTGCAGGCACGGATACGCCGTATCTTCATTGATGGATACGGCGTATTGGTTTTCAAAATCATTAATCTTCAAAATATATTCGTTTAAGCTCTAGAATGCGCGTCTTTTGCTAGTATTCACTAAGTACTCCTTAATTACTGCAATTCTCAAATATAAACGATTAAGTAACAATTCTTTGCAATAATGATATAAAATGGGTTAAATACATGGGATAAATGATGCTATAAAATAGATGTTATTTGATGTCATCAAATATCCCCCACTTGAATCCAACTTGTCCTCAAGTAGCCTTTAGAAGTCTATAAAAATGTATCCCTAAGGATTCAACCCCAAGCTCTTTAACAGGTTCCTTCTCAACATTTTTAGTCTCAGGCACTATCTCTTCAATGACCATTTCATCTTTCTACCCTTCACTGTGAGAGGGAGTTTCTTCAGTAGGAGTGATGGTAGCAGTGTGAGCTGAACTTCCCCCAACAGTTGTTGGACCTTCAGTGATAGAAAGTGTTGATGTAGGCACATTGCTTGAGGGAGTGGAGTAGGACTGTCCTTTAAAGGCACATAAGATTTTAGTCATCATATTCTTGATTTCAAATATATCCTGCCTGAGAGATGCTATATCAGACTGGATGTGAGCTTGAGTGTTCTCAATCCTGGTCATCTAAGGACCAACACTCTGGACATTGAGGCAAATGACTCAGCCCATTTAGCCAAATGATCATTCTGGGCAGTGACTATAGCTTGCAAGGGGTCAACAATAGTCTTGAGGCCAGGAAGGTCATAGTTCTTGACCAGGGTGAGAAGCTCACTAAGGTTGGTTGAATTCCTGGTGTATGCCTTTGTAGCCTCAAGAACTTTCTTGTTCAGAGTAGGATCCTCTTTGACGGCATTTTGAACTTCTTTGAGATTTTCAAGGATCCTGTTGAGTCTTGAAGCCTGATCAGTCCTGATTATGTCATAGATTTCTTTATAGTTCCTGAGAGCAGCATCAGTGTTCTTATATTGGTTGAAGGTTGTTGAATGAAAATCATCAATGCTCCATTTCAGATCAGCATATGAGGCAGCAGCTTCCTCATGCTTTTCTCAAGTATCTTCAGCAACCTGAGCATAGAGAACTTCAGAGAAATTTTGGAGATTTCTTACCAATTGTCTTTTAGTGATTGGCATGTAGTTGTCATAAGGCTTGAAAGTCTTAGAGCATGAGGATGACTCAGAGTCTGATGCATCAGTCTTCTTGTATTTGGAGGATTTAGGTTGCTCTTTATGAGGTGAAGGAGACTGATGTTTAGTTGAAGGAGGTTCTTCAGTTGGTGTTTTGGTGGAATGATGAGTTTGAGTTTCTTCAGTGTCAAGCTCTTGTATGTCTTCATCCATCTCTTCTCCAGCTTCAAAAACATCATCATCACTAGCATCTTTAAGTTCTTCCTCAAAATCTTCCAACAAGGCTTGATTGTCAGCAACAATGGTGAGTAACAAAGTTTCAGTATCCGGCTCCACTTAAAAAGAAGTCTTGCCTTTGTTTTGGTCAGGAACCAATACCTCAAATCTAATGGATTGGGTTTTATCCACTTGTACTCAGCATCAGTCCCTAAGAGAGCAGTAATAAGAGGGGTGGATGAATCCCTATCAGCGAGTGATTTAAGTCTCTCTGAGTCTTTAAGATTGATGTTTGTCCCCTCATGTAAAGGTTGGGTTATGCAAATACCTTCATCAGGGTGAGTGGCAGGCAATCCCATATCAGCGGGTTGTTTGTTTCCCTCTAAGTCTTTGGGATCAGTCAGTTTAACCTCAGGCAAACTCTTTGAGCTGCGAGTGCCCTCATTGAGTGGAGAATGAAATCCCTTAATAGTGGGTTATGTAAATCCCTCTGTATCTTAGGGATGAGCAGTTTAGCCCGAGGAGACTGACTGGGTTTTATCAGTTGCCTTCGTTGACACCTTCTCACTAGGTGGTGTTACATGGGTCTGAAGGGAGGTCGTTTTGGACTTGGACTTTTTTCTCTTTTAAGGTAGTGCTCTGGAAGCCTCAGGGCCTTGTATTTTTGGTGTGGGTTGAGACACAGTCTAAGAATTCTTCTTCCCCTTCTTTATAGAATAAGGAAGTGGAGTCATTGAAGATTCAAGATTGATCACTTCAATCATTGAGGTTGTCAATTATATTATGGTGACTTTGAATGGGTCCTTTGTAAAATTTGATTGACTCAGGGCGTTAGGATGACTCCTAAATTTTTGGTCCTAAGCATATTCGGATCCTAGTAACAATTCTAGGGCATACGAGACAAATCTAGGATAAGAAACGTATTTCTGCCTAGTCTTAGATGTAAGCCTGGTTACAAGATCACTAAAGATGATCTCTCCTATGTCGACCTTAGTCCCTGTGAGGAGACTGTACGCTAGAATCTGTTGAATGGAATTCAACTTTTTAGTAGATTAATAGTTCATGTCGAGAACCTGAACAACAAAAGTTAACAGTTTTCTACAAGCCACAAAAAAGAAAGTTTTTAGTACATGGGTCTTTTGGACCAGTGCCTCATTAATTGCGATCTTGGCCAGTTCAGCCTTAACAGCCTCAAGAAATGGATGAGCAACATAGTTACCTTTGTTATAATCAAGTCCAGTGGATTCACAGAAGGTTTTATAGTCAAGGGTCAATGGCTTTTTTCCATTCATCACTATGAACTTGATTACAAACTCTTTAAGAGGACGAACCTCAGAGTCATCTTCTAGTGGGTTAGGGTCTTCAACCACAGTAGTACACCAGAACTCCTTGAGGAAGTTTTGGTATAGTACTGAAGGTGTTTTTGTAAAAGCCTCAACCAGTGGGTAGTTCATTAAAAATTTGCAAATTTCTTTGTAGGCTGGGACACTTTATGGGTCAGAGAAATTTCCCACAAAGTTGTTGCTTTAAAATTAGACTAGTCATATCACCACATTAAGGGGAGTATTTGACTGCTTGGGTTGCTGCCATTTTAAGTTTGTTTTGAAAAGGACAATGGCAAATATCAAAATCAGATGGTCACAAAGTTAAATCCAACTAAGATCGCTGCCGTGAAATTATGATATGTTGTCAAGACGGATGGTCACTAAGATGGATAACTTAGATCACTGATGCATACTTAACCAGAAAATGGTTTGAAATGAGGTTTTACCCAGAAAAAATGAAGAACACACACACTTTTGCTTAAGATAAATTTTTTGCAGAGTTTCTTTGCTTTTGTAAAATGTTTGTGCGTGCTTCTTGTTTTGATAGGGTATTTATATGTAAGGTTGAAAAGGGTTGTGTTATCAAAATTATTTATTATTTCTTTTAAATAGTTTTGAAAAACGTTTGGTGTTGATGACATCAAATAACGTCTGCAAAGAATTGTTACTTAATCGTTTATATTTGAGAATTGCAGTAATTATGGAGTAGTTGGTGAATATTAGCAAAAGGCACGCATTTTGGAGCTTAAATGAAGATATTTTAAAGATTTACTATTCTAACAACCAATACACCGTATCCATCAAGGAAGATACGGCGTATCCGTACCTGCACTCACCAAAGACCACAAAGGAAAAAAGATCAATACGCCGTATCCAGAAGATGTCAATAGGTCATATTTAAGATATTGTGTATGAATATTCTAGAAGATATCAAACGTGGTCTCTACTCTAAGAAACTCCAATACGCCGAATCTAATCCCTTAGATATGCCGTATCGAACCGACTTCCAGACCCTATAAATACAAAACTCAAAAACGAGTTTTAAGTGTGCTAAATCTTATTCTTGATACCTAAACCACAAAATTCAATTTTCAGAGGAGAAAAAGAG
This sequence comes from Tanacetum coccineum, assembly GCA_026074375.1. NCBI lineage: Eukaryota > Viridiplantae > Streptophyta > Magnoliopsida > Asterales > Asteraceae > Tanacetum > Tanacetum coccineum. Next base: position 21,742 of record BQNB010003987.1, on the reverse strand, counting down.
CAGAAGAGGTCTTGCAACGCATTCTAATCCATAGAAGACAACGTGTAATTTCTTATACTTTTGTAATCATTCAGTTTTTGGTATCATTCGTTAACTCGGTTAGTTTACCTTGGCTAAAACAATTACTCTTGTATTAATTATGATGTTTGAAGGCTAATACCTTCGGGTATTAGCCATTATTATAAAGATCTGAATGTTTGGTTTTGTTTATATCTCGATTGCTTAATTTATCGTTGCATGCTTGTTTATGTTTATCAATTCATACTTGTTTACGTGCTTTTGTATGCGACCTATCATTCAACTGGATCTAGTGATACGGACCAAGTAATCTAGATGTCGGGATAGCTCTCCATATAGTAATTTATACATCTAGAATCATAGGATCACAAGTATTGTCCTTCTAAAATCGTGCTAAGGATACGCTTCTGGCTTAACTAGTTAACGGAAACTGCCTTTGGTTTATTGAACATGTTGACTAGTAGGTGAATCTAAATAATTCAACAAGTAATGTTCTGATTCAATTGGATAGTTGTACAAGTGGACTACTAGTGTATAAATTGCCATTAAATAGTAAGTGGGTAAAGTCTCTACGAGCTAGGGTTTAACAAGATTACCATTGCTTTAATCCCTAAGATATATTATAATCAAGTAATAAGGATGCTTTATGTGGATGCTTTAATTGTGACAGAATTAATGTGTCTAGGTCTTAGGATGAAGTCTCGCCTAAGTCTAAGAATGATATGCCTCTTCGAGATAAGTAATCATTGCACTGAATAAACAAACTAACTTCTAATCGGATTAATGATGGCTAATACAGTTTTCTATCATAAGGCTCGACCGCTCTTTTATCTTTTGTTAATCTGCTTGCGTAGGTTAAAGTGTCTTGAATTGATTGTAGTCACTAAACAAACCCGTGCTAGTCTCTCAAACCGAAACCCCATTTTACCTGTTAGAATTAGGATTAGAACTAACATAGAATTAGCATAGACTTGACTTAGATTAGAATTAACATAGATTAAATAACCAAAATATAAATAAATTGAGATATTTAACCTCGCTTCAAGTGTTCGACACCCTACTTACCACGAATCTACCACCGACCGGGTACACTGCCCGTTAAAGTGTTGTTTTTGGTTAAGTCGGCAAAATATAAATTTAAAACTAGAACTATCATAAATAAACACCACACAATGACACATCAAGTTTTTGGCGCCACTGCCGGGGAGTGAAAATTAATCTTGATTTTTATTTTATGTTTTGGTTTTTAACATTAAATTAGATCTAACCATTAGAAGTAGTGTTAGTTAGATTAGTGTATATTCTTGTATATTCTGTATATTTTGTATATTTGTTTGTTTAATTGTTTGCTTGTAAATTTGTGTGTTTAATTTAATTGTTTTCTATTACATTGTTCTAGTCGATAACTCGATACGGCGTATCCACTACCATCGGATACGGCGTATCCAACTTTCTGTCCAATACATCGTATTAATTCAACTGATTAATACGGTGTATCCACTTCTATTGGATACGGCGTATCGATCATCTAGAACAGAAAAAGAATCTTAGTTTTCGTATTTGATTTTTGTGCTAAATTTTTTTCTATCTTCCTTCAGAGCAAATCCTGCTGATATTTTTACCCTTGTTACATGACATACTTATCAAAGCTAGTCGATTGAAGAAAGTTATGGCAGACAAGGGAAAGAAATCATGTATGGAAACATTTGTGCCTAATGACAAAGCAGATTATTATTCCGGGATTACAAGTATTACTGTTAACGGGAAAAATGCTTATGAGCTGAAAGGAAAATTCTTGGATGATATGCACAACAATGCTTTTAGTGGAACAAACAGGAAGGACGCAGTTGAGCATATTGAATACTACCTAAAAATTAATGACTCAATCAAATTACCCAATGTAGATCATGATAAACTGAGAATTGTTGTTTTCCCAATCTCATTAGCTAGAGGTGCACGAAAATGGTTTGATAGAACCAAAGAATCAATCACTTGTTGGGTCGACTTAACTGCTAAATTTTTAAAAAAAATACTACCCGCCTTCTCGCATCGAGGGAAATAACACTCCCGTAATGAAATGGGGCCCAACCAATCCAAGATTCGAAGGCTGGTTGGCTACAAAGTGTGTAAGCTATAAAACAATGGATATATTCACCAAAGGAGCTTTGTGGGATTACTGGAAAATGGGAGGTGATGAAATTAAAGATCTTGAAGAATACTGGAGTAATACGGAAGAAACCACCGAAATTTTTAAGATCAAAACTGATGTTTTTTACTACGAGACGCCTCTTTGTTTGGCATTCAATGAATTCAATTACATTCTCAAAGTAGATCCGGACTTACTTACAAAGGATATTATGGGGTTTAAAACCTATGAAGATTACAAAGATGATTGGATCTACGAATGGAACGAGAATGTACCATGGGTATATGACAAGCCATGGCTTGATAATGGAATATGGAAGGAACCAAAACCAGTCAGCTTTCATGGTAAACTTTATTATAGGAAACTCGACAGAGGCAAGTGGGTCGATCCAACTTCCACTGCAATCATTTACGCAGGCAAGGCACTATATCTATCTTCCCAGAATTTGAATCATTCTCATCAATTTGACACATTCCGTTTCTGGGGGGTATGTCGTAACTCATATTTTAAGTTCGTCCCTAAAGCGTTTTTGAAGGGACCTCCAAAACCCAGATGCGAATCGCTATCCGCAAGTCTGAAATGATCGACAAATACCCCCAATTACTCCATGCCACAGACAACTTCCTTCAGATACAACCGGGTGAGTTTTTCCATACTATCGGTCTTCTTCATCGGCAAAAAGTGAGCCGATTTAGTCAACCGATCGACAATTACCCAAATAGAATCATAACCACTAGACGTTCTCGGAAGGCCCGTAACAAAATCCATAGTAATATGTTCCCACTTCCATTCAGGAATTTCGGGTTGCTGCAGAAGTCCTGACGGTCGTTGATGCTCGGCTTTGACTTTGGCGCACGTTAGACATTTACTAACATATGTAGCAATGTCGGCTTTCATATTCGGCCACCAATATAACTTCTTCATGTCTTGATACATCTTGTCGGAACCCGGATGAATAGAATATTTTGACTTATGGGATTCGTGCATAATCAAGTCCCGTAGTCCGCCAAACAATGGCAACCACACACGATTCTTAAAATACCGAATCCCATTGGAGTGGATCTCGAAGATAGGCTTTAACATTCGACCCAGATTTTCCGCTTTGACATTTTCTTGTTTCACAGCTTCCAATTGGGCCTTGAGTATCCTTTCGGACAGATCGGTGTAGGTAGACATCACCAAAGATCGAACCCTCAAAGGTTTATCTCGAACTTTTCTGCTGAGAGCATCGGCTACTACGTTGGCCTTGCCGGGATGGTAACGGATTTCACAATCATAATCACTCAATAGTTCGATCCATCGCCGTTGTCTCATGTTTAACTCCTTTTGATCCAAAATATATTGTAGACTCTTGTGATCGGTGTACACAACACACTTTGTACCATAGAGGTAATGTCTCCAGAGTCTAAGGGCAAAAACCACAGCACCCAATTCAAGATCGTGAGTAGTGTAGTTTTCTTCATGAGTTTTCAATTGCCGGGAAGCATAGGCAATCACTTTATCCCGTTGCATTAGTACCGCACCATAACCCTTGAGTGATGCATCGCAATAAACAACGAAATCATCAGGACCTTCGGGCAAAGCTAAAATTGGAGCAGTACATAGATCTTGCTTAAGCTTTTGGAATGCTTCATCCTCATCCGCACCCCACTCGAATCTCTTATTCTTTTGAGTAAGTTTGGTAAGCGGCTTGGCGATCAAAGAAAATCCCTCGATGAATCTTCTATAATAGCCGGCTAATCCCATAAATTGTCTTACTTCAGTTGGCGATGTCGGAACAGGCCAATTTTTGATAGCTTTAATTTTTGCGGGATCGACATGGACGTCTTCCCTATTAATAACATGGCCAAGGAATTGAACAGACTCCAACCAGAAATCACATTTCAAGAATTTGGCGTACAATTTCTCTTTCTTGAGCAGGTCCAAAATGATCTTTAGATGCTCACTATGTTCTTCCTTGGTCTTGGAGTAGATGAGAATGTCGTCGATGAATACGATCACGAATTTATCAAGATACGGCTTGCAGACACGGTTCATCAAATCCATGAACACTGCCGGTGCATTGGTTAGACCAAACAGCATCACTTGGAATTCATAATGACCATACCTTAACACACGTGAGGCATAGGAAAGAGCAAAATGTTTCTTCCATTTGCGCTGCCAGGGCTCGTCTCATTCTAGATCTCCATTAAAAACACTACTACTATTGTTGACAAAACGGTCTATACGACTCTATGACATGATCACATATTGAGCTAACTATCATATGACTTTCAAATAGATCAATACTATATCATGCCAGCCTTCCTGATGATCCAGGACATGTTATGCGAACTAGCTGATGATAGTGGGTAGTGGACAATATCGTCTATGAGTCCTAGGAGCTGAGCATCTTAGCTGATTAATGGAGTCACTATCTTATTACAGAAATAGTTTCCACTCCTCTTACTCAAGACTACATGAGATCAAATAACTGACCATTGTAGAGTGAGCGTGATAGCTAGAGATGATACTCGAGTCTGATGGAGGGGAGCTTAAACAATCAATTGTTAAACCCACTGCATATACTGTACACATAGATACGCGGGTAGGAAGTTGCCCATCGATTAGTACTAATCGTAAAGCGACTCTTCTTTCAGAAGAGAGATACATATTATATACAGTTTTTTGACTTACAATTAATGATACACGCTTCACGATGCGATCCGAGATGCCATATACGAACTGATTTGAATCATGGGTGCCCAGGAACTTTTTACCTCTACTTAGAACTCATATCCGCAGCGAATAAACTATTACAACCCATAAGTGCGAGGGGAGTGTGTGTGTGAGAAGGAACAGACTACTACGAGCAATCGAACAAAAGAACAAGTTTCCTTTGTTGTATGCTCTATGCTAATTCTTCTCTAACATTGCAATTCTCTGCGAGAGCTTTTTATGTCTCGGCACTCTTATGTGAGACCAGGGCTTAGATTACGTTATTGCGTGACACAGGCGGCAGAGCAGACGCATGCACTCCGATTCATGTGCTAGAGAACTATCTAATTTTCGAATCTAACGATACTTATCTGATGGCGGATGACAGCGCTTTATTTCTGAGAAGTAAACCCTCCAATGGCGAGAGTCTTTATCAGAGTGATAGTTCTACTAATCAGAACTAAACATCGCAGTAATCTACTTGCGCTAAGTTATCCGTCATGCTATAAATCTCATAATGATATTCTTCGACTATATCTTATATTACCGTTTAGCTAACAATATCCAGATCAACATTCATCACTATTTTATACTGTCAGTCATAAATTACAAGCGAACGGTACTAACTAATATAAGCTAACCGCGAGTGACATAAGCTCAATCTATGAATAATTCAAACAACTTTCATTTTAGAGCTCGAATACGCACAATCACACCGCTCCCAAACATCTTCCAACACTTTCATTAGCGACTACTTAATCTCAGTACTCATACTCGCCGAAGCTTCACTATACGTCACACTAATACTTATAAAGAATCTTAGACTAGATCTTCCAAGTCTTTCGTTAGAGAGCTCTCCATAGAGGTAATTCTACCACAGATAAATAACACAGAACCAACACACCCATTTCATATCACCCCTCAACTCCTCTCTTTAGTCACGTTTCCCTTCAGTAATTGTCTACCTTCTCAGTATTCTTGTGGGGGTGGGAGGACTATCTGATCAGTACTAACATTTTATACTGTCAGTACAAATTACAACTAACGGTACTAACTAATATAACTAACGGTACTAAGTTAGGAATGCATAATTCCTAACACTTCATTCTAGCCGAACCACATCACCCCTCCCAAAACTCTTCCAACACTTCATAGCTACTAACTTAGATCTCAATACTCATCCCTAGCCCTCATTAGTCACCTATCTATAGATCCTAACCTTAATCTCCAAGTTTTCTTGGCCACCAAGGGTAATTCTACCCTATAAATACACGAACCAACACCCCATTTCAAATCATCCCCCACAACTCCTCTCTTACCCTCAAATGGAATTATAACACTTCCATATCAGCCATAGAAGATCAAAAGAAGTCCCTAAGCTCATAATAGAAGCCAAGAAGCAAGAAAAATGAAGTCTTGAAGTCATTTCTAGGCGTACGAACCCGAAAACCCCATTTCGACTCATTTTAGCTCAAGTAAGCCTAAGATCTTGTTCCATAAGCTTATATTCTGTATATGAATGTTCATAATACTTCCAAGATCATGCATGAACTCTTGTTTGAAGCTTTGAATCCACAAACCCATGTGTTTTTTATAAAAACCCTAAAAATGACCCGTTTTGATTTTCTAGCTAACGGATCCTTTTTCTAAACTTTTGTTACATTAAAACTTCTTATTTTAGCTTATACTAATAAGCTATAACCTGCAAATATCATTTGGAGTCTTAAAATAAGCTTGCATGGCATTTTGGACTTATTTTGCAAAAGTATTCCATGCAAGGGGTATATATTGTAACTTTTTGAAATTAATAACTAGAGGGGCTGAAAATGTCATTTTATTAAAGTTATAACTATAAGGACTTGTTTTGCCAAGTTTCAAAGTTAAAGGTTTAATATATATATACTTTTTATATAAATGACTAAACTTGTAAAAGTTTATAATCCAAGGGTATATTTTGCCAATTTTGCAAACTTACAAAATATTATATTTTTATTAATTATAAAAATATATCTAGATTTTAAAGAAACTTAAAACTATAATGTATTTCGTTACTAGGGAGCTTCATGTGAGGGGTTTCATTTGGGTATACGTTTTGACGGGTTTGCTGGATTTACGATTTGAAGTGCCCTGACTCCTCAAACGTTTACTACATGACCTCTGAATTATGATGGCCCGAACAGTGATATGATATTACCATAATAAATTCAATCAAAGATGATATTTCATTATGACATAAAGCATATACAATCAAACTAAGACTTGACATATTACCCAGGTTGCGTGACGAAGCTGTTACTTTCATTTCATATACTTTTGCCTTCAATCATATTTTCCTGTACTATTAAGGTAAGTTCATAGCCTCACATTTAACTCTTTTAAATGTTTCATAAACCCACGAGGGGATACATGCTTAAACTATGAATACAATTATTTTCTGTATGCTATCCTGATTCATTATTGCCTAAGTACTAACTTTTGCCATTAAGACCCCATTATCATGAACCGTTAATTACTCTACGGAGTGAGCGCGAATGTTGTGGATAGATCTATTTGGGACCGGACTTCTGTAACACCCCCATTTTTACATATAGCAGCGGAAGCTAATCTGGGGTATTACTTCATAGTACAACAATCATAATCATAGAAAATGACTTAAAAGATACGTTTTTGGAAAATTTAGTTATCATTCAATAATATATCAGAGTTTTACAAAAGGACAGCTCCCAATATCTAAAAACATAAAGTTTGAATGATAACAGTTTAGCCATCTTCAAGTCCATGCCACTCCATGCCATAAGTTGTTTAATTACCTGGGATAAACATGCATAAAAAGGGTCAACACAAAGGTTGAGTGAAATTCGTAGGTTTGAAATGTATTAGTTGAATACAAGTTATCATAAGAGATAGTAATAATTGAAACGAATACAATTATCATGGAAAACAATATTATTATACCTAAGCTCATGACATCAATACGTTAACAGGGAAAATCACCGTAGTGACATTGGTTGAGGAACAAATGTCCCCGTGGAAAGGTAACTTGCCAAAGTTACCCATTGAGTCAAATATAGTGCGTTTGGCTACCACAAGCATAGGTATACCAACGGGAGTCATCACCCCCAATAGATCTATTCACAATATTCGCGTTTACTCGTAAGCAATTAATGGTTCATGATATGGAAATAATGGCACTGGAAGCTACTTAGGCAATAATATATCTGGATAGCATACAGTTGGAAAAACACTTGCATTCATAGTAAAGTAATCATGTTGTTCCAAAATTCATAGTTTAAGCATGTATCCCCCTTGCGGGTTTATAAAGCATGTAAATAAGTAAAAGCGAGGCTATGAACTTCACCTTAATAGGGAAATCTAATTGATGGCAAAAGTATATCAAATGAAATGCGTCTGAATGGTAGTATGATGGGCGGGAAAGTTCAGAATATCGATTGAAAGAAAGCAGCTTCGTCACGTAACCTGGGGTAATATGTCAAGTCATAGTTTGATTTTCAAATATTCATAATGTTTTATCATATTTGATTTATTAATTTATGGATATAGTGTATCACTATTCGGGCAATCATAATCCAGAGGCCACGCAGTATTGTTTGAGGAGTCAGGGCACTTTAAATCGTAAACCCAGCAAACTCGTCAGAACAAATACCTAAATGGAACCCCTCACATGAATTTCCCTAGTATCGTGATACGATAGGATTTTGAGTTGCTTCAAAAGCTAGTCGATGATAAATTACGTTTAATAATAAACGTAATTAATTTAAAATGCGTCGATCGTTAATTAATAACGATAAATGTGTCGAGGTTAATAAAATCGGGTTTGATAATGTTAATATATATTTTTATAATTTATATATAAAAATATAATATTTTATTAAGTTTGCAAAAATGGCAAAATATACCCTTGGATTATAAACTTTTACAAGTTTGGTCCTTTATATATAAAGTATATACAATTTAAACCTTTAACTTTGAAACTTGGCAAAATAGGTCCTTATAGTTATAACTTTAGAATAATGACATTTTCAGCCCCTATAGTTATAAGTTTCAGAAAGTTACAATATATACCCCTTGCATGGAAAATATTTACAAAATAAGTCCAAAACGCCATGCAAGCTTATTTTAAGACTCTAAATGATATTTGCAGGTTATAGCTTATTAGAATAAGCAAAAATAAGATGTTTTAACGTAACAAAAGTTTAGAATAAAGATTCGTTAAGCTAGAAATCAAAACGGGTCGTTTTAGGGTTTTTAAATAAAAACGCATGGTTTTTAAGTTTAAATCTTTTAAAAAGGGTTCATGTATGATTATATAAGCCTTATAAGAGTTCTAATACAGAAACTTAGCTTATTGAACGAGAATTTGAGCTTACGGGTTGAAGAATGGGTCGAATGGGGTTTATTACACTCGTACGCCTAGAACTTGACCTTCGGGGCTTCGTTTCTTGGTTTCTTTGCTTTGTTGCTGCTCTTGGGACTTCTCTTGTTCCTCTTGATCAGCCTTGGGACGCCATTGTTGGTTTGTGTTTGAGTTTGAAGGTGTGAGATTGAAAAATGAAAGGGTTATGGCTATTTATAGTACTTGAACACTTAAGGACCAAGTTTTAGCCATGAAAGGTGTCAAGCTTGTAGAGTTATGACTTAGATCAGCTAGGAGGGTGACAAGGAAGGGCTAGGTGATGAGTTTTGGAAGCTAGAAGAGCTAGAATGCAAGGTGGAAGGATTTTGGGGTGTTTGTGTGTTCGGCTAGAAAAGAAACAACAAGGTGATGATGTAGCTTCTTGGTGGCCATGGAATGCGTTTGAGGTACTTGTAAGCTGCTATGGAGTCATAAGGGTGGTGTCATAGAGGTGCTAGGGTGAGGGTGTAATGATATCATGGTGGTTCTAGACGTTTTAGGGGTGTTTCGTTTGATTTATACATGGCTGTTTTTGGACAGCCAACATCAGTCTTGGTAAAATGGTTGCTAATTACAAACCATAACTCCGATGACGCTCAAACCAGTGAGAATGGTTAGATATTTGAGTCCTCTACAACTTTTAGTTTTACATATTTGGGGTTTACTATAGAAAGCTTTAGAGATAATAGCCATTTACTACGGGTGTGGAGAATCTGCGCACCTTTTCCATTTCAGCTATAACTAATTCATCCGACGTCGAATCGGGTTGAGTCAACCTGAAAAATGATCACAAGACATATGGATACAACTTAGTATTTTCACTTAATACCCAAAGCCTATTGATTTTTCCTAGATCCTATGTTTTATCAACATATCAGATTTTTGAAAATTATGAACTAATTTAAGGGTGTAACGGGTTTGCTAGGGTTTTTGGGATTTTCTTTGAGTTAAGGCTAGGGTTTAGGATAGATTAAGGTTTAGGATTAGTGTTAGGATTATGGTTTAGTGTTTAGGATTAGTGTTTAGGGCTTAGTTTTAGGTTTTAGGGTTTAGTTTCAAGGTTAAAGTGAAATTAGGGTTTAGGGTTTTGTTTTATGGTTTAGGGTTTTTAAAATATGTATGAGAGCTTAAGAGTAGAGTAATTAGGGTTTACATGTTGTACATTGAGTGTAGTAGCTTGTACAAAAGTGGTGGTAAAGGAACTAGAATGAAAACGAAGGTAAAACGGCTATTTTGATGGTCATGCAAAATGACTTGTACTTTGAGCTTTTAAGGACTTGTACATTGATTTGAAGGGAAAGTATGATTCAAATATTGTGTATTGATACTTGTACACATTCTTTGAATAATTGTACATTGATTTTATATGTATACTTTACATATAATTAGGGTTTAGGCATAAACGTTAACGATTTATGTTCATTTGATGATAATGTCGTGAGAACTACGTTAAATAGATAACGTATATGATAAAATGGATAATAGATCATTGACTTGACATGTTATGATGTTTGCTTGACATAAACATAGATAGAGATGGCATTGATAGAGGTTGCGTGAGCTCGTTTACTTGAGAAATGTAAACTATGATACGTAATGGAATGGAATGAAATGAAAATTTTATTCCCGTGAAAAAGTAGTACTTAACATAGTAAGTAGATATTAAATTGATGAAATACTAGAAAATTACGGGTTGTTATAGTCTCCCAACCTTACAGAAATCTCGTCCCGAGATTTAGTTGAGTGATAGAGTGATATTTGGAAACAGAAGTTCTTAGTTTCTACAGTCTCTAGTCTGATGGCCTACTTTGTTACAATTTTTACATCTGACAGTACAAGGTTCTGTATGATGCAGAGTACACTTCCTACAAAGGGGATGAGGTCCATTATATCCACGGTTTCCATTAGCCTTGAAGGTTTCCTGCCTTCCAATTTGCTGTTGGTGGTTACGGTTGTCATTGTTGCGGTTATCTTGGTAGTTGTTGTTGTTGCGATTGTTAGAGTGGTTATTGTTGTTATGATCATTAGGGTAGTTGTTGTTGTTACGATTATTAGGGTAGTTGTTGTTGTCGTTGTTGGTGTTTCTTTTATCCTTAAACTTTCTTTTATGATCATCGATTTCTTGCACAGAATTACGCTTTAGTATCTGATCCATTAGCCTCTGGGCTATGTTGACAGCTTCCTTCAATGCTTTGGGGCAGTCCATTGATGAAAGCTTCCATAAGTTTCTCAAAATTTGGCACCATGTTTGGACATAAGACTGCTAATTCTTGGAATATTCTAACGTTGAAGCCTAGCTAATTCTATGAATAACTCATTTGGGATTTGATAACGATGCATCTCCTGCTATGCCCATGACCCACATCCTTTTAAGCATACACCAAGGAGTCTCTAATCGGCTTACAATACCTAGATCCTTAAGTATGATCAAAGCTTTTAATAAATAACTTATACATATCGTTTTACCAAAAATCTCAGAACAAATCACATAGCAAAATTTACTAACTCAGCAGTACTAACTTCTTCCACTGGCAGCATTAACTCCTTCAGCAGCATTAACTTTACACCAGCAGTAGTAACTTTTGTACTAGCAGTAGTAACTACTTTACATATTTTCCAGTCTTATCTCCTGAGCAGGTCCTTAAATGTCCCACTAAGCGTAGTACTTCCTCTAGCAGTGGTACGCTATTTCTCTACATTGCGTACTTTATACTGACAGTGTAACTTCGACCAGCAACTTAAACACTTAAAATAATTTCAAGAGAAAATCTCCAGCATAACTAACTTTGACTGAGCACATTAACATCAATAAGATAGTCTATAATTCAAACAGCATCAAAGAACTTTTAAAGTTATCAATCCTCTTCCTAAACATGACATTCTTCTTCAACAACCTTAAGTGTCTTCATTAAAAGCATCTTAAACATAAGGAGATGCTCGAAAACACTTCATTATTCTTAAGCGGTTTTGTGAGAAGTTTAAGAAGAGATATGCCAATAGTACTGGGAAATGATCACAATGAAAGCTTCTGATTTAACATATTCAAATTGTATCAGTGTAAGGGGATGTCTTCTTTTCTACTCCAGCTTGAAATGGCATATGTTGCATCGCAGTAATATTGACTCCACATGAGTCTCAAATAGATTCCAATCCAACACTCCGTAATCCCTGTTGATTCCGCCAGACCTGTCTTATCTAGTGGGTACAAACGATTGTCTTTACACATCTCCCCATGGAATCAAATCTAAGTCCTCCACTGGTCTTGTTGATCTATATTTAGCTTTTACTCAATTTCCACAGAGTTTCAAAATCTTCCACTGTCAATTGTTTTTTGAGCTATGACTAAAGACGCGCAAGTACTTCTTAAACATCCATCTGTTTTTGATGATCTGGTAATGAGTTTTATTTCCATCTTTATGAATCTTCTAGTCAACAATGGTTGGAGGCTTAGTAACCAAAGGAATAGCATCAATTGCTGCTAATCGCTCTTCGATCAGTAACACTTTCGCATGACTTTTAATCTTAGCTGCGTTTTTGACATGTCATCACCTTAGCTGTTTCTTGAACATCATCTACCTTTTTCTTTTTAGTAACCTCTTGTTCTAGCTCATCTCCTGCTCTCTTTGAACTACCTTCCACCAAGTCTGTTCTTTATCCATAGAACATGTTACCCTTTTGAAAAGCTTTGTCCAAAAACATTCTTTGATAGGATCAAAGTCTTTGATTTCAAGGTCTTTGGCTTCCAACCATTCCCATGTTCTTAAGGTAAGTATCATGGTCCTTCTTTCTTGTTGAGTTGGGTTTTGTTTTGTTTCCTCTTCTTCTCCTCTGCTTCTTTTAGCTTCAAAGTGTTACTATTTGCTCTAGAGTTCTTTAATCAATGTGGCTTTTTGATTAAATTGTGGAACTGTTCTTAGTCTTCAGCTACAGTCTTTCGCCAACTGTAATAGCATCAACTTTTCTTGAATGTCATCTCATCTCAGTCAAAGCAACATTGGCTTCATCTTTTCGCCCTTGAAAGTCCTCCTCTTTTATCAAACTCTCGGCTTGTACCATTAACTACTTGTTCCCAAAACTAATTTAATCCTTTCTCTACAAAGGCTTCTCAGGTTCGAAACCATAATTCCTTTGCCTTGGTCTGATCTTTGCCTGTGGATAGTTGTGAGGAAATTGTTGTTTTGTTGTTGTTGTACCCAGCCATATGACAATTTCCTTTCCTTGGAGTTGAAATTGGAGCAGTTTGTTTGGTATTGTAGCAGCACTAACCTTTGTACTGGCAGCACTAACTAGTACACTTGGCTCTTCTACAACATTGGCTTTTACCTTAGGTTTTACACTTTTCAAAGCAGCAAGTGCTTGAGCCAAAGTAACTTCATCAACAGTCAAATTCACATCTTTAGTAGCAACTTTTTGTTCTGCTAACACCTCATCACCAGTGAAAGTATTCACATTAAACATATCAGCATCATCTTAATCATTATAACCAGGGTAATGTCTTCATCATCATCAATAGCATTTATCCTCCCCTATTTGGATGCATCCTCACCCAAAACTTCTTCATCTCTAAAGGATTCTACCCTAGCTGTAAGACCAACTTTGTATAACCTTTTAAGCCCATGAGTTCTTGACTGATTTTTCTGTTCAAGCTTCTTGACCCTCCTCTTTAAGCTAACAATATCTTCAGCTTGTGTGGTCTTTGTCTTCTCCAAATCAAGAACCCTTTGATGTAAATTGGTACATAGTTCCATCAATTCATTAAGTTTGAGACTATCCTCACCACTTCAAAGTGTGTTACCTCTTGCGAGCAGTGAATCATTGGAAAGTTTAGATACATTCTCAGACCTAGTCTGAGCAATGGTATCCCCCATGGTTTCTTGGCACCTGGGACCACCACCTGAAGTAGTTCCTGGAGAACTTGGTTCATTAAGTGTTGCCTTAGATCGGGTCTTAGTTATGTTACCACTGTCTTGCTTTGCTTCTAAGCGAGAAGCAGTAGTGGCAGCCCTCACCAAACTGTTATCCAACTCCTTATTGACAGCCTCATCTGCTACATGTTTAGTAGGACTACTAGATTGAGGTATCTGAGTCTCCTTTCTCTTTGGCTTCCTATGTTTTTATTTCTTTTGAGGTTGAGATATTGATGGTTGAATAAAAGTGGGTGTGTGATAGGGATCAGTGGGATTTGCTAAACCTTCACCCATTTCTTCTTGAACTTGTACCACCATTGTTTGTAATAATGGGGTTTCCCTTCCAGAAAAACCTTTCCATACCCTTCTTTTATTCCCAAATATCTTCTTAGTGTGAGAGGGTGAAATATATATTCTATTGTGAGTAGGCATCCCTTCAAGTTGTTTATCCAAAAAGACTTGTATAAACCTCGGATACATCAAAAATTTGCCCATATTATCCATGTTCTTCACCATACTCTCAAAAATGTATTTTAAAAAGTTGAACTTCTGGTTTGTGGCTAAACAGATAATTGCAGTTATAATGCTACTAAACTCGTTCCATGCAGTTGTCTTAGAACTTAGGGATTGTAAAATAGTATGAATCAAAAATTTCCATTGTGGGGAAAAGAATGCCTTATAGAAAGTAAGCTTTTGTGAAATTTTCTCATACCCTGTCAGTGTAAGATGTTCAAATATGGTAGAACTGGGTAGATAATCAACACCTTCAGCATCTTCTAGCTGAAGATCTCTTCTCACAGTTGATTCAGTTATGATTATCTTCTTTCCATCCACTAGGGCTTGTAACTGTACTTCCCCATTGACAGTTTTGGCTTTCACAGTAGACCAGAACTATTCAATAAACAAAGTATAGATTATAGGATTGATCGTTAATGCATATCTTATAGGATTTACCTTCATAAAATCCACTATCTACTCAAACCCTTCACTTTTAGCAGGTTTAGACAAAAACACGGCCAAATTGTGGGTATCCGTAAACTGTAAGGTCGTAATTGTGTTGGGTTTTG